>JAKSZP010012038.1:0-138012 GCA_022478985.1 Massospora cicadina
AAAAAATAACTCTCTCTTTATGCTTGATCCCACTTTTGAGCAAATTTTGTAAAATTACAAAACCAAAAAGCAATCCAATTAGCTGCACCACTGACCCACTGATGTTCACATCCCCACTGCCTGCTGCTCCAGTGTGGGGCAGCAGAAAAACCCCACCTAACGTTTTCTGGTTTGGGGGGAAAATGTGCTCAGACTGGTTTGTCCAGTCCTAACAATTCTTAGGTCAGTTTTTTTCACCCAAATATCTCACCATTCACCTTGCACAATCCCAGGTGGTGCACCATTACCCTCTCATCCTTCCCTGCTCTCACATGCATTTTGGCCTTCAAGTCAAATATGGGAAGTTAGTCCCATATGCGGACAAACCCATAATTAAATTAGCACAGGTGGTGATGCAACCTGCTAGCTTTATTGATTTCTGCCTCTATAAGGGGTACTTTGACCTCAGTTTCACAAGCAAAGCTGATGCTGCACTGCAGCAACTGTGCCCCTTCTTTTTGAAGGCACACCTATTCCCACAACGTGCACCTAGATACCATTGACTCCACAATGGTGGTTCAGTTTGCTGAGTTGCCCACTTACCTTCCCCCGCCAGTGCTCAATCAGGATCTGATGGCAGGTTTGGCAGCCTATGGCACTGACCTTATCTTTAAATTTTTGGTCCCCAATGGAGTCACACAACTCACTGAGCCTCAGGCTTATTCCATGATCAGTCCTAAATTTACAAACATTGCTGACCAGATTTCCCCTCAATCCTTTGTTGCTTCTGCCCCAGATCACCCATTCTGGGCCCGCATTGAGGGCAGGTGGACCATCTGTTCATCCTGCTTTTAATTGGACCACTAAAAGTAAAGTTACCCCTAGCTCTCTGCCTCTGACACCTCTGCAGTCTTGGCCACAAGCTCCTCATCTTCCAGCCACCCTGCAGCCCTCTCAGAATGGGGGACAATCTTACCTCCACCTCTTCCAAATCCTGCTGCTGCTGTGTCCATGGCAGCCAATCAAACCCATCCTAAGACTAATGCCACCAATGCTACCACCAATCAGGATTTGGCTTGGACACAGGTTTGCTCCCAAGCCCCAACCCAAATAATAGCCTCAGACATTCCTATTGAGGAAAACATGAACTTTTATGTTTTTACCCACGGTCCTCATTAGATGAACCTGACAAATCAGGTAATGTGATTGAAGCCTCTGAAGTTAAAATAAGAGAATCTATCCCTATGCAATCCCTCATTGAGATCCCTTGATGCTTTTATGCCCTGCACCCAAATGACAATTTGTTATGCACATAACACCATTTTGCTGTGGCAGCTGCTGCCCAAACCAATAAAAGTTTTCTTTATTATATTATTGCCCAAACAGTAATGAAACTGTTTAAAGGTCTCCCCCTCTCATTCTTGCTCAGACCTGTCCCCACAGAGCAAAAACCCCATTCTCCAGCTGCATAAACATGCTTCAGATACCATTCAGAAAGTGGTTGCAGGTTCACAATTCAAAAAAAAGTTACCTATGCTAACACCACTAAGTTTCCCAACTTCCTGCCATCTGCTTTTAAGCAGAAAATTGCTTTTCCACTTACCTAAGTGCAATTTATGGTGATAGTTTCCACAAAACAATCAATCCTCTGCAATCTTACCCCACATATTGCTGATAATCCCATGCCCTAACTCTCTGCCTTGGCCTGCACTTTGTATGATGCAGGTACAGTGGATGAGACCCCTAATCTCCCTTTCCCTTCTGCTATGGTGGGATAAGCAGCTCACCGCTGTGACACCTGTTTGGTTAATTTATTATTTTTTATGTCTCACTGCTCATTTAGAGCAGTTGGTTCAGGTTTCTGATTTAGTTAGTTTTGGTGTTTTCATTTTGGTAATGTTCATCCCATAGTCAGCATACCTCAAATAAATTTTAAATTTAATTTAAAATTTACTATCTCTATATAATTTTTTCTTAAACCTTACTATTTATATATATAAACAAAACTTATTAAAAATATTATATATATATTTATTTAAGAAACTAATATACTAATAATTTTATTTAAATTTTAGTTGATTGTGTTGGTCAAATTATACTAACTTTACTGATCACCATCAACAATAATTCATTTTATTAAATTTAGTTGTTTTTATTGGTCAAACTATACTAAATTCACTATTTGACATTTACAATAATTTATCCTAAAAATTAGTTAATTTTATAAAAAAATTATGTAAAAATGATAGCAATTTATAATAATTTAAGCTCATCACACTATGATATCATACTTGTCTGGATTTTGAACATACATACAGCCATAGGACATATATCATGATAAAAGTTGATTTGAAGCTATCGCTTCACCTATGCAGAATTAAGTTTATCTGCAATGTATTAATATCACAATTATTAAATGATTTCAAATCATTTTAATATATACTTAAAAAATATTCACTGATGTACTAACTGACTGACTTCTGAAACTATTAAGTCTGATAAGTTCAATCAATTTAGGCAAGTGGGTGAGAATTAGAAAATAATATCAAATAATTTACCAAATTGCTCACCCAAAACTAAACAAAAATCAGTGTTAGAGTTTTAAGTAGATTATTATAAATTACTAGCCAAGTAATATCAGCTTTGCTTGGGTTTATAAATTACCAGGTGATTATAATCAAAATTTAAAATTTATTCAAGGTACGCCAACCAGGGGATGGACATTACTGATACTCAAAGAGAAAAAGAACTGAATGAATGAACAAATGGAATGATAAAAATAAAACAAAAAACCTTCAGCCAGGCAGGAAGCGGAAACTGCTAATCTACCATGGCAAAGGGTGAGGGGGGTTGGGTGCCTATTCTGCAGACATAACTTTCATGACAATATCATTATAATTGTAGAAATGGACTAAAGTGGAGAGCTAGGGCGTTGGGGCATCAGCATAGTATGGGTGGATGATGGTGTAAAATGAGTTCTCATCCTCATCATCAATACCAGCTTGATAGACAGTTTCAACAAATTCTGCTAAGTGATGTTCAGTTTGAATGTGAACATTGGGGAGTTAAAAAAATTAATATACTTTAGCTTGTGATTTTAGCAGATGGGTCAAAATCTGCTAGTTTAGCAACATGCATGACAGCAGCTTTGGAATCATCAGATTTTTATTGATTTCACTTCAGGATGCTTTGAGGAAATCATGGGGGTAGTAGAATGTGGTCAGCCCTAGTTGGTATTGAGCCACTGATTGGGCCACTGCTTTTCATAGGTTTGGGCAATGGGGAGAGGCCACCGCTGCTAAGGCAAGCTGGTGGTCACTTTGGTAGGGGGCAGTATTGGGTTTAGGAGTGAAACGTTTGGGGGATGGGGTTTTGTCAAAACCAAAATTGAAAAATTTGGCTTGACCATAATCAATCTGGCTGAGAGGTTCAACGGATTCCTCACCCATGATAACTTTACCTGATTCATCAACCTTGAATCAATAGGTCCCATACATTTTGGTTT
Organism: Massospora cicadina; assembly: GCA_022478985.1. Lineage (NCBI taxonomy): Eukaryota > Fungi > Entomophthoromycota > Entomophthoromycetes > Entomophthorales > Entomophthoraceae > Massospora > Massospora cicadina. The sequence goes on from JAKSZP010012038.1 coordinate 3,485, forward strand.
ACAAGAATAGTAAATAAGAAATTCAGATGGGTAATTTTCAAATAGGCTGCTTGGGTGCAAATGGGGGTCCAAGCCTGAATCTGATTGTTGGGGGTATAATTGGTGGCTTAATGTGGGCGGTGATTTGGTGTGGGATGATTTCCCACTCTGGCCTATCAAACAAGAATTTTGAGAGGGAGGGGGCAACAAAATACCCCATTCAGAATATGCTGAATAGGGCTCTTAAGCCACATCAGAGGAAGTAGATTAGGTGCAGGATTTTTTAAATGGTCAAACCCAAAACAGAGGGAAAAAATATGGTGACCATTATCCACATGAGACCAAAAAGGTACTCAAGCACTGCTGCAATATGAGCATAGGGGGATTTGTTAGGCTATGGCAGGGTGATATAGTATTATGATAGCAGTGGTGCAAGGGGCAGCAAGGTGCTCTGCACTAGAGGGAACAGTGAATATGAGGTTGGTCTGAGTCCCATAAGCCAGAAGCCCCATCATCAACTGATCATATAAAACTTGGGGTAGGAGGTGGAAAGGGAAGGATGCAAAAAGTACCACCATTGTGTTGTCTGTAGGGAGGCAAGTTTGGGTAGTTGGTATGGGAGTGTTTTTGTAAATAAGGGGATTAGAAGCTACTGCTGCAGCATCCTCCTCTTTCTGAAAGACAATATTAAAATAGCCTTTAAATGGATGGAAATTTATAAAGCCAGCTGGCGCAAATGCAGTGGTAGCCAATTCAATAATTACCTTGTCAGCATATAGGAATAAACGCCCATAGTCAATCAGAGGCAAAATTGGATTATGGAATGAGGGAGGGTGAGAGGATGGTGGCGAGAAGGGCGGATGCATACCAGGTGGAGCACTAAGTCCCATGGGGGGACAAATTGGCCAGAAGAAGATGGCAGACTATTCAACCCCATGCAAATGTGTTTGCCTGAAGGGTAAAAAATGCTAGGTGTTGGAGCACCACTACCCCACATTAGGAGCAGCAGGCAGCATATTTGCAGACATTAATAGGAAAAGTGCATGCCATCAAGTACTAAAAAATAGGAAAAGTGCATGGCCAGATGGCGGTGTTAAATAAATTTTTCTTATAAAATTTTCTTGAAAGTGAAATCAAGCAGAAAGAAAGATAGGTTTAGGTGATTATAATCAATTGTTTAAATTTTCATATTGGTGGATGGTCATCAATGAATTCAAAAAACCGTTAAACCTATTGAATATTCCAACCTCCAACCACTTAGTAAAAGTTAATTAAGCCTGTTAAATTAACTAAACCATCAACCATTTACCTGAAACTATTGAGCCCATAAAATTAACCTAGATCCACCAACCACCACTCAACCAAAACCAATTTCTAAACTTCTAAAACTGCAACCAAAAACTATAAACTGCTTATCAAAAGCTATAAACCTATTGAATTAAACAAATAAAAACAAAACTCTCACCTGAAATGATATATGATTGCCATTAAAACCCAAATACTTTTTTTCATTCTTATATATAACTTTTATAAAAATTTGTATGTTTTTTTTTTGAAAAATAGCCTATGACCGTTCCCTAAATTTATACAGTTTTTGTACCAAGTGTAATGATTTTTGGTTAATTCTTTCAAGAGTTAATGTGGCTCACACATACAAACTTACAAACATACATACATAAAAAAGATCTTTATACATATTAAGATTTTTTAGACTAGAGGAGTTACCCAGCATCGCTCAGGTTTTTAAACAAACCATTTGAAATGATTAGATATGATTTTATTTTGTTATATATAAAAATTATTTTATGTATGTATGTATGTGTTTATTCAAGACAAGGGGACCATGGGACCCTTCTTGCTGACACAAAGAATTAAAAAGGCAGGTAAAAAAAGCAATAAGCTAAAAACCCACTTTAACCTTCTGCTATATCAAGACAGGTTCACAACTATCCTGACATATCAGAGGGGAAAGATGGTTTTTTAGGGAGGTTTTTCTCCAATTGATCCTAAAAGATACTTGCTCTACTGCTGCTAAAAGTGCAGTGGGGAGATACATGGGATGTGGATCAAGGAGATCTAGAGGAAAGTTTTCATGTAGGATGTCAGCAGATACAAGGGCAGCCACATAACTAATGAAATCTTCTTCCATCTTACACCTATATTCTGTTAGTTTACAAAAGGATACTTTAGCCTCAGGAGTAGATTTTTTTGAAGGATTAAATTGAAATGCTCTAGTAACAGCCTGAACTGCCACACTCACTTTTTGGTGATTTTTTTGAATATCATCCTTAACTGACTTCTCAAAATCAATTGGTAATATTACCTTTGGAAGTCCATTTAAAAGGTTTTCAGATGTTTTACTTAGGTAAACTCTTGAAGGGATATTGGTTAGCTTTAATGTAGCATTTATTGCAATTAAGTGTGTTAGCATGACTATTAATTTTTTTGATTTTGGAAGGTATTGATGGGCTGCAAAATTATCAAAATCTAGCTCAAAAAAGCTAGCTGGTGATGGTCAGTTTTAATATTCCAAAACTGGTTGATCTGACTCATTGACCTCCTCCAAAACACTCCAGGGAATTGTCATCAATGGAGGAGGTTTTGATAAGTTAATAATAAGTGATTGGGCTGGTTTTAAATTTTTTGATGATGACTGACTGATGTTCATCTAGTGAGCCTCCTAATTAGCCCCAGCTGAAGAACTCACCTCAGGGATGACTTTTTTAAATTTTTTATTTGAGCTGATTGGTTGAGCTAATGATCTATTTCTCTGCTGATTACAAAAATTGACAGCTGGTGGTGGTGGCAAAATCGATCTCCACTGGGTGATTGCAACTGAAAAAAATTTCCAGCGGCCTCAGCTGCCAGATCCACATGATCATGGGGCACCATTTAAGGGCATTTTGCCTTTGAATGGTCAATTTCAAAACAAGCTGGGCAAACTGCCCAGCTGTTTTTGACTCAAGCCCAGAAGGGTAAGTTGGGTGCCGAGTGTCATGGTTAGAAAATGACATCATAACTAGGACCAATGTAAAAGTCAAAGCAGCATGTTGGGAGGCCAAGAAGGTGAAGTTGGAAGGCCTCCCAGACCTCAAGCATACCATAGATCAATGATGGGTCAAGGCGAAGTATACCCAGGTTAGTTTCAAGGATGTAAGATAAGTTCAGACCTGTATAACAGCAGGTGCATTAAAATGAACTAGCTTTGCGGTGAACAAAGATGGTTCACTTCAGTTTTTAGTTGAACGGGGACTCAAAGACCATTCAGTCTTTGAAATTTCCGCTTGGGTCGGCTGCTCCTACAATCAACTACCCAAGTTCAGTGGATTAACCACTATAGTGTATTGACTGATGAAGTGTGCACCTATTGGTGCGCCTCAGCTTAGACCCGCTTCCTTCAATTGATTATTTCTTAAATCTCTTAAATATATATGTTGAGACAAATTTCTCCCATTGGTAAACTTCCCTTATGATAAAACCCCTTATTTAGTACACCTTTTCTTATTTTATATTATCTTGGATGATCCTGTGCGCGGACCACTTTGAGGAGATCTCACATAACATTAACCACTTAATTTTAACAATGCTAACTCTATCCGCCCATGCACCCTTGGGCCACCCAGGTTCCCTCCAGACTAGGGCGCCTATCCCTTACCACTCCATGCACCACGTTGCTCTCTTTTGGTTCCTACTTTTCATGATAACCATATTTGACTTGATTTATTATAGTTCAAGCACCCTCTGCTGAGCTCTAATAACTTTTGTATTAATGACTAGTTCCCTGGTGTTAGCCCTGTGCACCATGCACTACCACACTGGAAACAGGAGAGTTATAGACACTCTCCTTACATTAGTTAATCAACCACTCAAAACTACATGCATGAACCTTTTCTGTGTGGGTCTTTCACAAAGTGCAAATGGTGTGCACTAGCGGTTGGCTTTGTCCATGATCAGCTGCACCACTGTTTCCACTTTTTCATGAAGGTTGGTTTATCTTGGCGTTATTTTTGCTGCCTCCAACTGGAAAATACTCACCCTTCTTGCTCATACCTGGTGGATACAGATACTTTGTGGTTTAGAAGTTGAGATTCACTGACTTTCCGCTGAAAATGATAAGATTAATCTAAATAAACTGGGTTTAATTCAGCAGCACATTTGGACGATGCCAGCAGAATCTTCAAAAATGGGCCTGAGGTGATAACCTTGGATAATGTTGGAAAACCCATTGCTGTAATGGAAATAGGGTTGTTTGCAAATAAAAATGCGTTTTATAATAAAAAAACCATATATACCTCTGAACCATATTTACTCTCTTATGGCTCAGATATGAAACCTACTCCTGTGTATCAAATTACCCCAGAGGATCTCCACTTAACCTCTTCCATGATTCGCAGCACTCAGGAGGTTATTAGGAACTGTGTTTACAATATGAAAATGTTTATGCCGCTGCTGAAGATATGGTGGGATATGTGGCATCAGTAGTAAGAGTGGCCAAATATCCCTCTTCATTTTATGATTTGAAAACATACCAGGGAGATATGTTAATGCCAGATGAAGAGTTTGGTGGTGAGGTGCTGGTGCTTTCTGCTTTAAATAATGATCATTTGGGTTATTTTCTACTGACTGCTACCCTTTCATCCCCTTTAGGGAAAATCAGCACCACTATTCTGTTGGATATTGTTGCCTCTGAAAATTTTATGGACCAAACTCTAGCTGACTACCTTGAGCTGAGTTATGTACCAGGTGGTATGGTTAGGGAGGGGCTTCCTAAGGTATTCTCATGCTTATAATTTGGAGTTTAGTGGACTATCAAGTTGGCAACTATCACTTGTCCAACCACTTCCAGGATATCAAAAATCTCTTGTACCCCATTATTTTGAGTTTATAGTGGTGGCGAAAGTTTGATGTCAGGACTAACTTGAAAGAAAATCCTTTATCCCTCACTTTGAATAATGTCTACAAGTTGGTGATCCCTTTGGCTGAAGCCAACTTTTAGGGCAATTTGCCCCACTTGCCCAATATTAACACAATCAGTCTTGCCCCATTGCTGAAGCCCTCTGTAGAAGTTTCCCTAACTTTCTGTTTGAAGGGGTTGGAATTTTCGTTTGATGCGGCTTCAGCTAATGCAATACCAGACCACTCAGAGTTTGACTGCAAATTCAAGCTCACTGTTGATCTGGTGCGCATATATTCCCCCATTTACAAATTAACCATATGAGAGGAAGAGGCCTTAGATGTGTGGGTTAAGGAGCAGTTAGCCAAGGATGCTATTTTTCAGCGAACCTCCACTGTGTGTTTCCCACTTCTCTTTGTTGAGAAGGCTGATGGTATCTTACACCCATGCATAGATTATGGGGATCTCAACAACTTCACTGTACCAGTCTCCATTCCATCCCTTTGACTTCTCAGATTGTGTGCTATGTGGAGAAGGCTAAAGTCTTTTACAAACTGGATTTCCTCAATTCATTCAATCAGATTCAGATTAAGAAGGGACAGGAGTGTTTAAATTGATTTCAATAACAGAAAAGGGGTTTTCCAGTTTCAGGTCATGCCCTTTAGGCTTAAAATTGCCCCTGCTTATCTTTCAACGCCGTATTGATGCTGCTTTGGGGGACCTGCTGGGGGTATGCGCGGTTGCCTACATGGATGATATATTGGTGTTTTTCCCTGATCATGAGTCACATGCAGTACACCTTTGGCAAGTGGTGGAGAGGTTAAAGGCAGCCAGCCTTACGCTTAAGATTAGCAAGTGTGAATTTTTCAAGTCCCAGGTCAATTTTCTGGGCAACGCCGTGTTTGACAAAGGACATATGATAACTCCAGACAAGGAGAAGGCAATCGTGAATGGCCCACCCCCACTTCAGTCAAGGAATTGAGGAGTTTTTGGGACGTTTACGTTCCTCAAGAAGTTCACGACCAATTTTTCTGAAGTGGCAGCGCTCTTGTATAGGGCCAGTGGTGCAAAAGTGCTTTGGTAGTCCACCGTTTTTGAGGATGCTTTTAAGCAGTAAAGTGCACCTTGTTGTCCACGTCCATCTTTCACCATGTTAATCCTTCAAATGAGTTCATTGTGTCTACTGATGCCTCCAACTTCACCATAGTGGCTGCCTTATTAAAAGTAGGCGAAGATGAGATAGAGCATCCAGTAGGATATTTTTCTAGGAAAGTGTCTTTTCCTGAGTTGAATTACGCTGTTTATGACAAAGAGTTAATAGCAGTGGTGGAGGCGCTGACTTATTGGCGTCATCACTTGCATGGCTCTTCTCAACATTTCTATGTATGTAAAGATCATCTTGCCTTACTGTACTATCACGCTCCTCATGTCTCAACTCCACGGCAGACTGTTGGCATGAGACCCTTGCCCAATTTGAGTTTTCTTATGAGTTCACCAAGGGCAAGGAGAATGGTTTGGAGGATGCTTTGGGCCGCAAACCTGCTTTACCTCCTGACCCAAAGGAGGTAGAGGTTTATAGCACCCAGTTGATGATTCCACCGGGTAAGATTACACCCCAACTTCCCTCTTCCACAGCCAACTGGATAGTACTTTCACCTCTGAAAAATGCGGAGGAATACAGTATATTCAGGAAGGTAGTATTTTCTCAGCCGTTATTAGCTGAATATACTATGGTACTTTCTAAGAGTGCGGCGAATCAGGAGGATCTATCCAGGGGTTATCATGTAAAAGATAAGATGGTATGGTTTCAGGGGCGCCTATGGGTTCCTGCTGGACCACTTCACCTGGAAATCATCCAGGACCATTATGATGGAATCACCGTTGGTCATCCTGGAAAAGCAAAGACCTTGGAATTAATATAATGCACCTAAATTAAAAAGGCTTACCCGCTCATATGGGATGGTATTGTAAAGAGTGCCTGATCTGCAATTAAATGAAACCAAATCATCAACCTTTAGTGGGGTTGTTGGTACCAGTTCAAAAGGCTGAAGGGCCCTGGACTTCCCTATCAGTTGATTTAAATGTGGAATTACCTGTTTCTGATGTTATGATGCCATCATGGTGGTGGTGGACCATTTTACAAAGTTCGCCCACTTTGTTCCTTACAGAACAACAATGACCGTGGCTGAGATGGCTAGGCTCTTCATCACTCATGCGTTTGCTCTTCATGGGGTTCCCCAAGAAATTATTAGTGATTGGGAACCCCAGTTTACCTCCGTCTTTTGGAAAGAGTTATGTAACACTATTCAGATTCGCCCCTGCTGTTTAACTGCCTATCACCACCAATCAGATGGGCAGACCGAGCAAGTAAACCAGTGCTTGGAGCAATTTCTGCATTGTTACACCACCGCAGACCATTCAGATTGGGTTCCTCACCTTGCCATGGCCCAGTTTAGTTACAACAACACTTTACATTCATCAATCAGTTGTCACCCTTTTTTGCCAACCATGGCTTTAACCCTGCTTTTAACATGGAGCCCAGCTGTGGCTCCAAAGTGGAAGCGGTGGTGGACTTTGCTAAGACCCTCAAGAAAGTACACCAGAGGGTTTTCATGAGTTTGGGGGCAGCAATGCAATTATATAGAAAGAACGCTGATGGTAAGCAATGAGTGGGTCCAGCTTACAAAGAATGAAATCTTGTGATGATTGATGCCTGTAACATCCCTATCAAGCAGCTATGCAAAAAGCTGGGACCAAAGAGGATTGACATTTACTGCATCATTAGAAAGGTGGGCCATGACTCATACCAGTAAGATATTCCCTCTTTGTATTAAATCTTTTCAGTCTTTCATGAGAGCAAATTGAAATTGTTTGAGGGCCCCCACCAGAATCTCCTGAGGCTTATCTCGTGGATGGGGTGCCAGAGCGGAAAGTGGAGGAAATAGTAGCCTCCCACAGAGTAAAGAGAAGACTTAAGTACCTGGTATCTTAGGAGGGATATGATGCAGTGAAGAACAGTTAGGTACCAGCATGCGACTGTGCACATGCCCAAAACCTGATCACCACTTTTCACAGGTGTTTTCACCAGGCCGCTGGATCTCAGTTCAAGCAAACCTTTGCCACAATGAGTTTTGCCCCAGCCCACAAGAACTTTTACCTGGCGCAAACCCCTGGGGGGGTTGAGCCCCAAAAGGAGATGGTAATGTCATGGTTAGAAAATGCCATCATAATTGGACCAATGTAAAAGACAAAGCAGCATGTTGGGAGGCAAAGGAGGTGAAGTTGAAAGGCCTCCCAGACCTCAAGCATACCATAGATCAATGCTGGGTCAAGGCGAAGTATACCCAGGTTAGTTTCAAGGATGTAAGATAAGTTCAGCCCTGTATAACAGCAGGTGCATTAAAATGAACTAGCTTTGCGGTGAGCAAAAAAGGTTCACTTCAGTTTTTAGTTGAACGGGGACTCAAAGACTATTCAGTCTTTGAAATTTACAGCTTGGGTCATCTGCTCCTACAATCAATTACCCAAGTTCGGTGGATTACCCACTATAGTGTATTGACTGATGAAGTGTGGACCTATTGGTGCGCCTCAGCTTAGACCCGCTTCCTTCAATTGATTGTTTTTTCAAAATTCCTTAAATATCTTATGTTGAGACCAATCTCTCCTGTTGGTCGACTTCCCTTACAATAAAACCCCTCATTTAGTACACCATTCTTTATGTTATCTTGGATGATCCTGTGTGCAGACCTCTTTGAGGAGATCTCACACAACATTAACCACTTAATTTTAACAATGCTAACTCTATCCGCCCATGCACCCTTGGGCCACCCAGGTTCCCTCCAGCCTAGGGCGCCTATCCCTTACCACTCCATGCACCACGTTGCTCCCTTTTGGTTCCTAAGTTTTCATGATAACCATATTTGACCTAAGTTATTCTAGTTCAAGAACCCTCTGCTGGGCTCTAATAGCTTTTTTATTAATGACTAGTTCCCTTGTGTTGGCCCTGTGCACCATGCACTACCACACTGAGAATAGAAGAGGTATAGACACTCTCCTTACAACGAGAGGATGATGTCACAGTGAGGAATTTGGCAGGATATTTCTGCATAATGTGGAATGATTGTTGCAACTGCCCTTGGTCCCACACTGTGCTTTATGCCCTGCGGGACCAAGAAATCAATGTTTGGGTTACCCCATACTGGCTGAGGCCAGTAATCAGCTCCTTGTGGAGAAGCTGGGGAGATTGGAAGGGAGACCCACAAACTTGATGATCATTGTCATGTCTGTAGGTAACCAGGTTCAAGTTATGGGAAGTGGGGTATTTTATATATTAACTTGACTTTAGTGCTTCTGCTGCATCTTCCTAAGAAGGGAAGCCTAAGTCAAAATAGCCCTTGAAGGTGGAAATCCACAAAACCTGTGGAAGCGAAGGCCTCCATCACCAGCTCAAAAATCTGGTAAATATCATACAGAAATAATTGGAAATACTCAACATGAAGACAAAATCATATGGCCAAGCAAGGTGATTCCAGATTATTTACTTGAATAGGCTGCATGCAAGCCAAGTGGAGCGCCAAGTCCTTTGGTGGCACAAAAAATCCAATTGTGTTGGGAGGGCTGGCTGGCCCAGCCCTAGCACATTTAGACGCTGAGCGGTAAATACTCAATGGTGCCAGCTTACTGCTCCATTCATGAGAAGCGGCTGGCTCAGGTGCAGGCATTGTATTTGATGGCTGCTGCATTTTGAAATCCAAAATAAACTATAAAATTCAAAAACTTTTTCAATTAATTTTTCTGGCTTGATTTAGATTTAATTAAAACTAATTGGTGCATGTGTATGTATGTATGTTTTATTAAAGCAAGGGATCATGTGATCCTTCTTTCCAACATAAAAAAATAAAGGCTGATAAAAATGGAGCAAAATATGCCAAAAAACCTGATTTAACCTCTAGCATGCTAGACTAGTCTCCCCTAGTTTAGCATAACTGAGGGGAATGGGGGTGAATTAGGTGTTTTGAAAAATGTGCAAGTGCAGATAGGAACGAAGTAGGTGTACTACCTGAATGTGGTTGAAGGTTGAAAGTAGTAATATTAGACTTAATAATAATATAAGCTGTGTTTAGTGCATCAATATAATCAGTCAACTGATTTTCAACATGCAAAAGTAAACTAGGCAGATGACCAAAATCAGTCTTTGCTTCAGAAGATTTACCACTATTAAAGCCACACATTTGTGCAGCTTGCATAGTTAATTTGATGGCCTTATGGATCATCATAATAATCTCTTGTTTTGCAACAAAGGGAAATTGATCTGGGAATTTAAATCCTAAAAATCTTTTTTTAATGGCTCAAATGTAGATTGAACACTACGTTGCAACAGGGTATTATCAGAGCATCTGCTGCTTCATTTGCCATTTCAAAAAGTTGTTTGTATTGGGGGAAACCTTTTTTGGGCTGAAATAATGCTGAGGAGCTGATTCAGAGGAGGAATTCAAAAATTCTCCTATTCAAACACTGGATCTAATCCATGTGGATTATCAATCTTGTCCACCCAGTTGAGAACGTCAAATGGGTTTAGTGCAGGCATATTTACCCAGTTACAGAAGATGATTGGCTCAGAGGAGCAGAAAGTATAAAATTTTAGATAATTAAGCTTTCAGCACCAATTGAGCTGAAACACTTGATTTGGATCTATGACTTGTTGATTTCTTATTGGCTGATTTTGCTCCAGCCATGCCTGGTAGTTTCAAAAGAGGGGCGGAAGGATCATACCTCAAGCAAAGGTTTTGGGTTAAACAGCCAAAAAGTTTACAGCAGCTGAGGAGGTGGGGCCAAGCCCTGACCTCTATAAGAGCAGGGCACTTACATTTCAAGTGATCCAACCTGAAACATAAAGGGCAAGCTGCCCATCTGCCTTTGACATGGGCCCAGAAATAATGGTCAGGGGCAGATTTAATAAATGAATGAGGCAAAATCACCTGAGTGATTTTGCAATTGGTGGGCCAAATTGTGGCAAATGCATAAGGGCCAGCGAGGTGTTTTGCCCCATTGGGGACCAAACTGCAAAACAGGGTCTGCGCTGTAAACAGCCAACCCTTCCACAAAATCTTGGTGGATTACAGCAGGTGGGAGATGGGTGGGCAAACCCACAAACTGTACCACAAGAGTTGTATCTGCAGGCAAATGGGTGCGAGTAGTGGGGAGTCATGTTTTTTCAAACAAGCGGGATTGTTGCCGCCATTGAAGCATCATCCTCACTATTAATTAGAAAGTGAAATACCCCTTATATGGGTGAAAAAAATCAAGCCTACAGTCTTCATCATCACCAATACTTCTTCAATTATTTTTTGTCAGAATAAGGAAATATTGCACCATACTTGATGTAAAGGACAAAGCACATGTTGCTCCAAGGGAGCACCAGGGGGCTTTGCGGCACCGCCTAGGGATGTGTGAGGTGTGTTGCAAGGTCTTTTGGCAGCTTAAACTGCCTGAAGGAATTGGTAGGGCCAGATCCTACCTGAGAGCATTTTTTCATCAGGTGAAACATGCTCAGAAGTGCCAGCCAGCCTCACCAGGTGAAAACAGCAGCCAGCACTGAAGCAGGCAACTCATATGTTGGCTGCTGGCAACTTAACATCAAAATAAAAAATTTATTTACTGATTCACTTGATTCAGCCAATTCAATTTAAATTAAAATTTAAAACTGAGTGGCACAAGTAAGAAAAGGTTGTATGTATGTATATATGTTTTTAATCAAGATAAGGGGACTATGGGACCCTTCTTATTAGCATAAAAAATAATAGGCAGGATAAAAAATAGAGCAATATTGCCAAAAAAACCCCACAATTTAACCTCTAGAATGCAAGAACAGGTTCCCCTAGACTAGCATAATTGAGGGGGAAGGGGGGATATTAAATGTTTGAAGGATTGTGCCAGAGCAGAAAGAAATGATGTAGGTCAATCACCTGAATGTGGATGGAAATTAAAGAGAGTTATATTAGACTCATTAATAATATCTGCTGTATTTAAAGAATCAATATACTCAGTCAAGTTATTTTCTATATGCAGGAGTAAATTTGGCAATTGGGCAAAATAAGTTTTTTCTTAAGTTGATTTACCACTGTTAAAGCCACACATTTGTGCTGCTTGCATAGTCAATTTGATGGCCTTGTGGACCAGCACAATAATTTATTTTTTGCTGCAAAGGGGATATTTTTAAAAAATTTTGGCTAGGGAAACAGTTTCTCAAAAAGCCCAACGTAGATTAAGTACTATGTTGCAACAGGATATTGTTAAGTGCAGCTGCCGCTTCAGTTGCCATCTCAAAAAGTGGCTTATAATGTGGACAGACTTTTTGGGCTGAATCAATGCTGAGGAGCCAATTTGGAAAAAGGATTCAAAGAACCTTTATTTGAACATCAGATCTAATCTATGTGGATTATCATTCTCATCCACTCAATTGAGAATGTCAAAAGGATTCAGATCAGGCATGATTGGCCCAGCAACAGCAGATGATTGGTTGAAAACTAAACAAGGTGGGTAAACCTTGGGACAAATATACCACACCAAGGTTTTTTTAGCCAGCACAGGCTTTGAACTTGTTTTGAACAAAACCTGAACTGGAATGAAAGCAGGAATTACCCTGCCAGGCTAACCAAACTTGAATATATGTATGTATGTTTTTATTCAAGACAATGGGACCATAGACCCTTCTTGTCAACATGTATGTATATATGTATGTTTTATTTAAGAACAGGGGACCAGGAGACCCTTTAAACTGCTCGACATAAAAAAAGAATAAAAGAAAAAATGGGTTTTAAGTGTGAAGGGATAAAAATGAAAAAAGCCCTAAGGTGGAGGTACAGGTTTGATTGGCACAGATGGTACATCATTTGAGGTATTTTTAGTGCTTCTAGAATGATATGGGAAACAATAAGACATCTCTGAGTTTTTGGGAAGATACCCAAAAATGGAATTTAATCCATGAATTTATCTCCTTTTTGATGTGACTAGAAAAGTGCTGCCCAAATAAAGCAACTCTAAGGATGTTTGTGATGCTTTTATAGAAACGATTGACAATCTCATTGGTTGATATAACATCCTGATGAAAGCATGCTATTACAGATGAGTGTATAACCCATAAGGCCACTGAGAAGATAATTGAGCGGACCATAGGCGGTACTTCTGATACTCCACTTTGGAAGTACCAGTTATAAAAAGGCAATTGTTGACTTGTATTCACTGTGATTGCAGCTAAAGTGTCAGATGTTTCCATATGGTCTTTGCATTTGCACACTTGAAGAACCTATGTTCAGAGTTGTTAAATTCTCCACAAAAGACAAAATCAGCTTTGGATGGATCTGCTCTGTCAGAAGTACTATACACACGGCGGATTACATTCCAATTATTAGTCTGGTAGCGAGGTGGTAGCAGAGGATTAGAAACAGTGCTCCCATATCAATTTATAATTAATTGCACTTAATTTTGATTCTAATCGTTCAATCATCTCAGGTTGAATTATCTGATCTTCTTCATACTCTACGGGCATAGTCATTTAACAGGTTTGCCAGCACATAAAAGTGTGTAAATTTTTGGTCTTGGGCCACCACCTTTCCTTGATTCTCCAGGTTCCATTGAAAGTTGCCACTTAATGGATGACATATGATGGAGATTGCCTTCCAATATGGAAGGAAACCTACTTAGGACCTCTGGCATTCTTATGCTCAAGTAGCCATTTGGATAGTGAGGCTGGATTTGTTGGTACTCTCACACCAATTGCACGTGCTAATAGCAGCCTTAAAGCAATATGATAACCTTGTTCTGACTGCTTAGGATGATTGATAACAGCAGATAAGAACTTTACAAAGATTTTATTGGCAAGCTTTTGAGGATCCAGAAGTCCCATTCCACCGTTTGAACGTTTTCACATAAGTACTTCAATCTTTACTGGTGAGTGGGTGGTACCCCAGATCCAGCGCTGAATTAAAGACCTTAGTTTAACATGAAACGATGAGGAGAATGGGACAATATGAGCGGTATAAAGAATTCTAGATGTGATGAATTCTTTACTAGTTGTACTCTTTCTATGATACTGGTTTGGGTGCCTCCCCATAACTTAAATTTAGCTGAGATTCCACTAAGAAGAATCTCTTCCTTTTTTTGATCATCTGTTCCTCTATTTGTAAGCAGGATACCAAGGTGATGAATTGGATCTACTGTTGTCTTCATTCCTTTGGGAACCTTAAGTTTACAAGAACCAAGACGGAGTATCTGAAATTTATTAAAATTAAGCTTTGCTTGGGAAGCATTGATGTATTGCTCAAAGAGCCTCACAACTGTTTTGACATCAGATGTTGATGATAATGCAACAACACAGTCATCAGCAAATGCCATACATCTGAGTGGAGATTTTGTACTTCTAACTCAACAAGTTGGCTATTAAGAGCTACTATCAAGGGATCCAGTGAAAAGTTGTATAACAGGGGGCTCAGAGGGTCGCCTCGTTTGAAGCCACGTCCAGGTTGAATAGCATTTGTTCTGAATCCAGGGCCTATAACCTTAATAGTTGATCCAGATGAATAACATCGTGCTCATGAAATAAATCTTGGGTCAAGGTTAGCATGTTTCATTGCCATCTCTGCATAATACCAATCTACACAATCATATGCTTTCTCTTGATCTAGAAAGCATAATAGCCCTGTTGATTTGGGGTCACAGTTAACATTAGCAACAGAATGGATATTGTCCCATATAGATCTTCCAGGAACAAATCCAAATTGTTTAGGAGTTAATTCTTCTATGGCTACCTTTCCAAGTCATGATGAAAGTATTTTTGAAATGATTTTAGAGTCAGTATTTGACAGTGCAATTGGCCTCCAGCTTTCTAATCTTTCAGGATTGCCCTTATTAAAAAGTGTTATTATATAAAAACTTTTCTTTATAGTTGCAATCACTATTGCAACCTATTCAATTCAAGACTGAATCTAGTTTAATAATCTCACAGAGGAGATTAGTCTGCGCCCATGTCAGGGAGCAGTTGGGCAAGCAAGGTAAGAGGAGCAGGTGGAAGGCCCGCAGCCTCCAACGTTCAAAAACGCCCCGGAGAATCTGGCAGAATAGACAAAAATCTTAAAAGACCGGTGGTCACAATTTCCCCAGAGATACTCGCATGGCAAGCACGATGAAACCAGTACATCAACACGCCACACTCCCAACCACTTTCGTTGGTGGAATTCAGAGTCCGCATGTATCTGGACATCCAAAAAACGGCCTTATGGGAAAAATTTTGTGAAGATGTACACAAAATTTTCCCGACCGCGGTGTACATTGCACCTCACTCCATGTCATGCGGTTGGCTGGACCTAGGTTTTGAGAGCAAAAAAGCAGCAGACGAGGCTGCAGTGGTGCGCGTAGTGGTCGACCTCCCTGAAGGGCAATGGGTCATTGAAACCAAATGCACCAGATGGACAAAATCAAACCAAATTTTCCTCACGTTTGACTTTTTGCCTACTATGGTAAAACGTGACATTTTGGAACAACACCTGAAAGATGGTCTCGCCGTATATGGCGAAATATAATCTTTTGAAATGCAACGCTTCACGCTAATGCCAAACCTGTGCACTGGCAAAGCCATTGCAGTTCTAACCCCAACTGAGGAGATCATGAAGGACCTAACCCAGATCCCGCACTCCACTTTTATTGATATCACAGGGCATACCACCCACCCATTCCGGGTGACCATGGACAGCGCGCCCCCCATTTGCACCCACTGTGACGCGTTCAGCCACAAGGTGCACACATGCCCCATCAAGGAGGGTGTCACATTCCAAGAGCACCCCTCGGTGGCCATGGCCAATGGAGAGGCGCACTACAAACCAACTGCAAGCACCAAGGAGGCTTTCTCGTGGGGAGCACAAGGCTGCTACCTATTGGTAAAGCCTATCTCCCCACAAGAATGGAAGAAGGCTAAGCAGGCCCATAGGGCCGCGGCCAAGGAAACGGCCAAGGCCACCACTGCTATCCCAAACTCTCAACGCCAGGAGGACATGGAAACCTTTGCGGCGGAAGCAACTTGGGAATCCATCAACCAATCAGATTGGGAGGCCCATGCCAAGTGGGCCACTCAATCTGAGGATCCAATGGGAGACTCAATCTCACCCAATTATTGCACCCAAGCTCCAGTCAAAACTGACTTGGGACCTATCCCAACTGAAAATTTTTTTTTTAATCCGCTCAATGGTGCACCGAACTCATCCGCACCGCAAAAAATTTGTCTGACGTTGGGAAAACAAAAAGCGAAGGCCAAAGCCAATGTGACTCTTTCCACAAAAATCAACAAAAACTCTGATAGCGTTGCTGCTAACACCCGCACTGCTGTGAAAGCCTGTGGGGACCTAGAAGAGGCTGGTGGAACTGGGGGCCCACCCCCTCACACCTAAGGTGTGATGGGGGAAACCTTAACTTTAGGGATGTTTAATATCGCTGGACTCAAGGCCTCCCCGTCCTGGGCTAGGAAACTGAGTTTTTTACAACACAATTTACCCGTGGATATCCTGGCCATCCAGGAGTCCCACTGTCCACGAGGTTCTGAGGAAACTTGGAAAAAAATGCTCCTCCCATCCCTATCCTTTTGGTCAAAGCACTGTGGGGTGCTAATTCAGAAAAATAATTTTTTCAAATTTGTATCCTCAGAAACATTCCTAAATGGCTGAGTGCTCATTGTCACCTTCTCGTGGGCTGACGTAGTGCACACAATCATCAACATCTATGCCCCAAACGGTGCACATGAGCGTTGGGATTTTTTTTGTTGGTCAAATCCCTCCCACTACCCCCTGATTCTTTCCTAGTCGGTGACATGAACTGTTGGCTAACCTCACCAATAGACCAGTGGCCTCCATCACCCCACGCCCCACAGGGTCACGTTGAACTACGCGTTCTAAAGGCCACCCTTGGGTTAATGGATGCGCTGCTGTGACATGCCCCACTGCTCAAAAACATGATGTGTCCCCACATCCACAACGGCCAATTAAGGTCCATGACCTGCATCAACCTTATTCTAACGCCGGCGAAATTCCAACCCCACATCTCCCACTTCAAAACAATGAAATGGAATTCTCTGACCACCGACTGGTCTCAATAACATACCACCTACCTGTCACAATTACTAAGGCCCCACATTGGTGCAAAATCCGCCCCCTGAGCTCACGTCACCAGGATTTTCCACGTGGGTGGAAGAGGCAACTTTGGCAAAAAAGTTTGTTGCACCGTTTTGCGCAGACCCCATTTCCACATGGGCAACTTTTGAAGAGGACACCATCCGCCGCTCTCACCATCTCTCCTCCAGACACTCACGAGCCACATTGGCAGTTATCTCGCACGCTCTGCAGAACTGACACACTTGGAGTCCAACATTCCAGCTACAGGATACAGCCCTGCATGGGGCTGGAAGTGGGTGGAGGCAGCCACCCACCTCAACGCACTCAAAAGGCAACACAAACATCAGGTTTGTGTTCAATACAGGGCCACACACATCACTAAAGGTGACAAGTGCACCGCATATTTTTTAAAAAAATTTTCGCACCACGCCAGAGCATGGCCTGCACACAGGTGCGAAGATCAGATAATTCTATTGTGGATACACTGGCCGAAGTTGCAATCAAAAACGCAAAAATATTACTCTGAGTTGTACCAAGCTGAACCAATTCAGCCGGCCAAAGTGGCGGAATTTCTTAACTGAGCTCATATCCGCACTGTTTTCTGATACCCAGAATAAAGAATTTAATTACTTTGAATGAATTATGGACAGCCATTTGTGGTGCACCAAACTGAAAATGCTCAGGCCCAGATGGCATTCCATATGAGTTCTACTAAAAATATTTCAAATATATATCCCCACTTCTGCTTGCCTCACTTAACCAAAGCCTGTTGGAAACGCGCCTCCTACCAGGAGGACATGAGGCCTTTACTGTCACAATCTTCAAGAAAGGGGATAAGCTTGACTTAGCCAACTGGCGCCCCATTTCTCTAACAAACACAGACACCAAAATTTTAACAAAAATCATGGCTAACCGTTTAGGGACTGTAGCATCTGCCACCATCTCCCCAGAACAATTTGGTTTCATTCCCAGAAAGTCGATTTAGGATAACGTGCACTCTGTGGCTAATGTGTGTCAGTCCACAGCCTCTGGGGCACTTGTATTCTTGGACCAACAAAAGGCCTATGATAGAGTAAACTGGGAATACCTAAGGGCCTGCCTCCATCAATTCCGCCTACCCCTCACTTCATCAACTGGGTGATGCTGCTCACAGAATCTGCAACAATGGCAGTGCATGGCCCTGGGTTCCTAACGGAAGTAGTCCGCCCTCAAAGGGGCTTGCGACAAGGGGACCCCCTTAGTTCACTCTTATACAACTTCAGCCTTGACCCACTACTGCGAAATGTGAATGCCCAACTCACTGGGGTCCATGTGCCAGGCCAGGCCCCAGTCAAAATATTGGCATTTGCAATTGATTGTGTGGTTGGGGTGTCTAATAATCAAGATGCACGCGCTCTTGAAGCTCTCATCCAGGAATATTCCTGGGTAAGCAACGCGGCACTGAATGCCTCCAAAACTGAAATCATCCTCCTTGGTCAGTTTCAGAACTGCTGGGCCCCAGCAATTAGTTCCCAACCCAGCCCATCTGCTCGCCCACGTCCACACCTTACTAACTCAACACACACCGCTCCACTGGTGCTCCCCTTTGTGCCACGCCCTACCATAGGACCGGTGCGCTATCTGGGCGTGTGGATGGAGGCAGGCGGATACGCGTCAGCAGTAATGAAGTGCCATATTCTGGACAACGTGATGAAGCGAATCGCCTCTCTCAGAGCCCACCCTACTTCCCTTACTGGCAGGGTTGTTTCAGCCAACTCTATGCTCCTATCCAAAGTCTGGTTTGGAAACCCACGCCATCCCCTTCTCTCCAAGCTTCTTCAAATCCTTGTATGCCTTGCTGCAAGGATGGCTTTGGTCAGGCCGCCCTCCACCAGTGCGGCTAGAGGTCATGTTTGGCCCTCATCATCATGGTGGCATGGGCCTGCTTGACTTCAAAGCCCATGCTGCCAAGATCCTGGGCACCTGGATTGCGGCCATCACTGCTCCTACACTCCCATCCCAACACTGGTCCCGCGCAGCCTGCTCCAACTTCTCCCGAGCCTTGGGCCTCAACAATCCATCAAACCCCCACTCCCTGATGAGATACCTCGCATCACACACATCGGCCACAGGTCCTCACGGGACAAAAACCCACTACAAACAAATCCTACTCTCCATGCGGAGTGCAGAGTGGAGAATTTGCATTAGCGGACATACAACCCAAAGAGGCCGCCCCTCTCCTCAGTTCACACAAGAAGTACAGGGGCTACCCATCCATGATGGCGTGATCCCCATTCGGCCCCATGTCCTATCCAGGGTGGACTACCTGGACATGATGGACATCCCTTATTCCATTGAGACCCAAAAAACAATCTGGAAATATGTACATCACCCTCTGTTGCAGCCTCAAGTCTGCTCCCATGTGTGGCGCTGCCTGAGGCGGGTGTATCATACAGCTGAGCGCTCTAACGCTTTACACTCATCCTGTGTCGTGTGTGGCCAGTATGGAACGCTGTTCCACCACCTGGAGAAGTGCTTTACCTCTAAAGCGATATGGCGCGAAGTTCATCGTCTGCTGGGCCAGGATCAAACGCATCCCTTCAGTCTGTCAAGAGAGATATGTTTTCTCTATTAATGGCCTCCTCCCTTCCACCATCCCTCTATGCTCTGGTGGTTGCAATCGCCATGTGGACCATCCACACGATTGTCTTGGATGCCATCGCTGGATCCATCCCCACCCTCCGTGAAGCTGTCCACAGATTCCGGTCTCATTTGGTGGACCACTTTCAAGCGTGGATGTTTGGATACCTCCCACCACATCGCCAACAGCTGGTTTCCTCCTGGTTCCCAATCTGGTTCATCAAATCAGACCTCTTCCTCCACACGTGCTCAATAGTGGCTACGGCCCCTTCACACGTTCCCTCCCCTCCCCATAAGTGGCGTTCCCGCTGGCAACAAGAGATAGCATCGCTTCTCTGGGGTGCCTCCCCCGGTACTAAGTTTGTCTGTCCTGAGACATATTCAGAAGTGTCCATCCCATGGTCGGCCTTCCCCACAATATATTTAAAAAAGTGTTATTATATAGCTTTCACCACTTTCAGGTAATATGACACCTTCTTTAAAGCATAAGTTGATAAGATGGAGGAAGAAGTTTCCAATCAAATCAAAGTTCTTGGAGTAAAATTCATATGAAATGCCATCTGGGCTAGAAGAATTACGTCTGGGAAAGCATTTTATCACATCAGATAGCTCTTCAGAGGTCACTGGATGCATCAATGAGGTAGCAGGATTACTCTTAGGAGCTTAAAGAGTAGTTGTAAGGAAGTAGTTTGTGATTCAGCCTTGTTGGATGCATACAACTTTCTGTAGAACTCCTTGCATGCCTGTGAAGTTGATTCCGAGTTTATTGAAAGAGTTCCATCCTCAAACCTAACTGCTCTAAGTTGAGTTGCTACCTTGCGGCGTTGAAACCTTTGAAAAAGAATTTTTTTGGGCGCTCATCATATGCTATCCATTTAGATGCAGATCTTAACCTTGACATATCAGCAACTTTTCTGGCATGATCATCCACTATTTCCTTCTCTTTAGACCATTGATTTGCCCATTGGATGCTATATCCAGTAATTGGACAAATTGCTTTCAAATGAGTGAGTCAATTCATGGCTCTATTTGCTCTTCCTTCAGTTGCTCACCATTTTCTGCTAGCTCTATTGCGGTGAATTTTAATAGATTCAGCTTTTAAATTGCTCCATTGTAAAAGCATACTTTCAGTAGATTGTCCTGAAGTAGATAGTTTAATGGACTTAATTTTCTTTCTGATTTTAGGATTGAATACTTCGTTTGGAAGAATTTTATCCCATCTTAATCTATTGAGCAGTTCTGAAGTGAGAATATCAATTGAGACCATCTTGTGGTCACTCCAGTGGATTTCATTGGTCTTGTGATTTATAACTGATTCAGCTGTTTCATAATCTGCCCAAATTCCATCAATTTGAGTTGCTGAAACTAGCTTATTATTGACAATATTATTACGCGTTAGGGAGGAAAAGGAGAATTAATCCTTTTTAATTGTATCCACAACATTTAAAGTAGCCACTGCTATTTCCATAGCTACACTTCCAGTATAGTAATCATGAGGTTCAGTCCAACGATCCAGCGCTAGATTTATATAGTAATTAAAGTCTCCTAAAACAATAAGTTTCCTGCCTGAGAAAATCCAAAGTAGAAATATATTCATAGAATTTGATTTTCTCATTAGGATCTGATGGTCCATAGATATTGATTATTGTATAGTTTAATTTTTCAATATTAATATCAAGGGCCATAATTTTATCTTCATAAAAGGTGCAAGGATTGGTGGAATTAAGCCACATTTTGGTTTAGCCATAATTGGTATATAATATGATAAAAAGAGTAAGTTTGGCGATAGTTTGGTGATCCATAATTGTCTATCATTCAGTTCACACCGGAGCTCTTGTAATGCACACACATCAACTGGAAGGTTTTGCGGATATGAAAATTTCCTAAGCTGGGACGAGGCTGATTTCATGACTGCAAGGTTGATTGTCCCTATAGAAAAAGTGCCCGGGCCACTTATTCTGGCTTTCCAGCCACCCTAGGGTAATTAGAAGCCAAATTAGGTCTCCATGAGTTTGTATTGCATCCATTGCTAATTGCCCTTCCTGTTGAAGTCTTGATTCTAAAGCAATCTCAGTATCCCATTTGCCTTTTTTTATTTTGATTGTCATATGGTGTTTTGAGTTCATTATTAGAAGTTTGATCCATAAACGTGTCGTTCAACTGTGTTTGTGCATTAAAAAGTATTGAAAAAACTCTCTAAATTGGCTTTAGAACCAATCTGTGTCTAATTTATAGTCGCATGACTTGACTTTGATCCATATTGATCATGTGAGTTGGAGACATGATTGTTTTGGTTTGAATGGTCTTGATTATATTCATCCGTCATTGGATAGTTTAATTCATTCAGTGCAGATTGGACACGTGGGCCCAATTTTCTGCCCTGAGCGTAGATATTTTTGCATGAAATATTAGCGAAATTTGAATTAGCAGAGAGGTCCATATCCACATCATTAGCTTCGCCAGGGATGCCTTGGACCTGTTCTTTGGTTTCTGCCTCCGTGGTCTCCTTCTGATGCTTATGCTCTTTAGCCAAACGTTTTGATTCCTCCTCTTTGGATTTTTCAGCCTTTTTGATGTCCTGAGATGCTGCTTTACGTTCCTGATGTGAAACTGGCTCAATAAATTTGTAAAAAGCATGAACGCCCCATACGATCAGATCAGTTGCAATATGATCCTCATCATCCATATATGCAGCACCTTTGTCAACACGTTGAAACCCTTCAACTGTTTCTGGGCAATATTTAACTCTATGGCCAATATGCTCACAGTGAGAACATATAGGATGAGCTGATTCAGCATAAACTCTAAATGTGGTTAAAGCTACATTACTTAAAGCTGAAATCTGAGTGATGGGTATAAGTGACAAGTCATTAGCGGTCTCTGCATTTAACTTGACAAGAGATATCGCCTTGAGCATAACCATACCTGGAATAAGGTGGAAAGACTGGTAGTCTAGTTGAACTAACTCACCATATGTAGACATACCCTCCTTTAGCGCTTCCTCAATTTCAGTGCGCCCATAGTCCATGGGAAGGTTTTCAAATGATATGAATGCACAATAATCATCATAGTAGTGGGTGCGAGTAGTATCAATATGCTGAGGTACACCACTAGTCTTTTACATAAAGTCCCTTGTAGCTGCTATGTCCGCGGCTTTCTTGGTTCTAAAACCAATGTCAATTTGACCCTTAAGCATTATGGGGTCAATTGAAATCATCTCAGGGTATAACTCCTTCACCTTTTTGCAGAGCTCCACAAATGGATAGGGGTTTTGGTAGTGAAAAAGCATCTAATACCATGCTTAATACTAGATTTAGGGTAGGTATGAGCTACTGACTTGTGTAGCTTCTCCTTATCAATAAAGTCCAAGAAGTTGGAGCCTGTCTGGTATAGTACCCGTTTTTGAGGCTTTAACTATGATATACGGTCCTTGATGGTTCGTTTTAGAGCATGGAAATAACTCCATAGCTGTTTGGAATCGCAACATTGTTCTGATGGCTTGATCCAGAATTTCTTTGAGCACCTTTGGGCGAAGATCGACTAGAAGGTGGTTTAGCAGCTACATTAGCCCAAGTGGAGGTTAAAACACCACCTGAAAACTCATCTTTCGTTGTAATAATAAATTGGCCTTTTAAAAACAGCTTTTTTTATCTTTCTAAAAATTCACAAAAGTGAGGCTTATAGGAAAGAAAAGTGTATGTATTTATGTATGTATGTATTTATGTATGTATGTATGTATGTATGTATGTATGTATGTATGTATGTATGTATGTATGTATGTGTGCATGTATGTATGTATGTTTTATTCAAGGAAAGGGGACCAGGGGACCCTTCTTGCTGATACAAAAAAAGGAAGGTAAAAAAAGCAACAAGCTAAAAATCCACTTTAACCTCCTGATATATCAAGACAGGCTCACACCTATCCTGACATATCAGAGGGGGAAGATGTTTTTGAGGGGGCTTCTCCAATTGTATCCCAAAAATTAGTCGCTCTACTGCAGCTAACAGTGCAGTGGGGAGATCCATGGGATGTGGATCAAGGAGATCAAGAGGAGTGTTTTCGTGGAGGATATCTGCAGATACCAAGGCGGCCACATAATTAGTGAGTTCTTCTTTCGCCTTACACCTGTATTCAGTTGACTTACAAAAAGCTGCTTCAGCCTTAGGAGTGGGTTTCTTTGAGGGGTCAAATTGGGATGCTCTGGAAACCATCTGAACTGCCACACTCGCATTTTGGTGCATTTGTTAGATATCATCTTTAACTGACTCCTCAAAATCAACTGGAAATCTTACCTCTGACAGTCCATTAGAAAGGTTTTTTGAAGTTTTACTTAAATAAATTCTGGCAGGGATGTCAGTTGGCTTTAATGTTGCATCTATTGCAACTGAGTGGGTTGGCTTAAAATTATTTTTTTTTAGAAATTTGGTTTATAACGCTGTCCTGCGAAATTATCAAAATCAAGCTCAAAAAAGCTAGCAGGTGATTGACATTCAAACCAGTCTGAAACTAGACGATCTGCCTCATCAACCTCCTCCAAAACACTCCAGGGATTAGCCATTGATGGAAGAGGTTTTGATAATGTTGAGGCAATTGGTTGAGTCAGTTTTTGATTTTTGGATGACAAATTCCCCACGTTCATACATGTGGCCTCTTGATTGGCCCCAGCTGAATGTTTGCCAACTTGCCAGCATTTTCTAAATTTTTAACAGATTTAATTGGTTGGGTTGATGGACCAATTCTCTGCTGATCCCAAAAATCGGCATCTGGTGGGGGTGGCAAGATTGATCCCCATTGGGGGATTGCAGCTGATGAAAAATCACTAGCAGCCCCAGCCACCAGGTCCACAGCATCGCGGGCCACCATTTGAGGGCACTTTGCTTTTGAATGGTCAATATCAAAACAGACTGGGCATACTGTCCGTCCATTTTCAACTCTAGCCCAGAAGGGTGAGTCAGGCGCTGAGGGGATAATGGTGCAAGGGGGATCAGCTGGGCGATTCCCGCTTGATGTGGGATGATCAGCACCACAGCCTGAGGTCCTGCACAGCGCTTTGCACCCGGTGGGACCACAAAATCAATAAATGGGTTCCCCTCATACTGGCTAAGGACAGTCATCAGCTCCTCATAGAGCTGCTGGGGGGAAAGATGGGAAGGAAGACCCGCCAGCTTCATGACCATAGTCATGTCAGATGGCAAGTGGGTCTGGGTTATTGGGATTGGTGTATTTTTATAAATAAATTTAATTTAAGCGGCAGCCACTGTGGCTTTCTTGGAAGGAAACCTAAATCAAAATAGCCCTTAAAAGGGCGGAAATCCACAAAGCCAGAGGAAGCAGATGCTTTCATTGCCAGCTCCAGGATCTAGCAATCATCGTATGGAAAAAGCCAGCCATACTCCACCCACAGGCAAAAACAAACAGCTGAGTGAGGTAAATTAATACTATTAACTCAAATAGGTTGTTTTCAAGCTAAGTGTAACGCCTAGTCCTTTTAGAGGAACAAAGCGCCCAATTGTGTTTAGAGGGCTGGTTGACCCAACCCTGGTGCGTTTTCTCACCGCACAAAAAATGCTTGGTGGAACCAGACCATTAACCCACGCAGGGCCAGCATTTGGCAAAGATGCAGACATCTCAGATGATGGCTGCAGCAAACTTGATATCCAAATAAAAAGATATCTTTATTTAACTTTTCTTCTGATTCAGCTGATTCAATTTTTTTGAAATTTAAAAACTTATCCGCACAAGAGAAAAGTATATATGTGTGTGTGTATATATGTATGTTTTATTTAAGGCAAGGGGACTAGGGGACCCTTCTTGTGATACAAAAAATAAATAGGCAGGTAAAAAAAGCAATAAGCCAAAAGCCCACTTTAACTCCTGTTATATCAAGACAGGCTCACACCTATCCTGACATATCAGAGGGGGAAGATGGTTTTGAGGGGGGTTTTCTCCAACTAATTCCAAAAGATACTCACTCTACTGCAGCTAACAGTGCAGTGGGGAGATCCATGGGATGTGGATCAAGGAGATCAAGATGAGTGTTTTCATGGAGGATATCTGCAGATACCAGGGCAGCCACATAATTAGTGATTTCTTCCTCTGCCTTACATCTGTATTCAGTTAATTTACAAAAACTGCTTCAGCCTTAGGGGTTGATTTTTTTAAGGGTCAAATTGGGATGCTTTGGCAACAACCTGAACTGCTTTTTATTTAACTGAGGTAAGCCGACCAGGGGACAGACATTACCAAATATATGTGAAACTAAGAGAATAACTAAGAAATATTAAAATTGGGCACCCCAGGGTACTCAAGTTATCCCTGTTGCCAGCGGGACTGCCAGGTATGGGGGGGTTGGTGCACTACTCTGAGGGGGTTTCCCCCGCTATGGAGCAGGTGTGAAGGAAAGGGTCTGTGTGGAGGAACCAGAGTGGGAACCATGATTCTATGTGCGCTTTTTGTCTTGGTCTCATATATCCATAGAGCCAGGCTTGGAAGTGCTCTAGTAAGTGAACATGGAATCTGTTAATTAACCCATGAATGGTTGGACCATGCCCTTGTACGCATCTAATGCAATTGTGTGTATTGTCCACATTGCAATGGGTATTATTAGGGAGCGGAGGGTAGATGGGATTGGTGACTCGATCTGGAGCGCGAAGATACTCTTTGATATCGAGAATTCCTGTTCATTTTGAATCTTGAGCAGGCGTGCGACTTCCTGCCATATAGCTTTGGTTGGGGGCATGTTTCTAGGCGGTGATGTAGGGATCCCTCCCCTCCACATACTGCACATGTTTTGTGGAGGGAGTTGGAGCGGTCCGCCATCCTATAGGTCCTTCTCAAACAGCGCCAGGCGTTTGCTCTTATCCTTGGTTGTAGGAGTGGGTGATGTGTCATTTTCCACATTGCTTTCTGTGTGGTTAAATCATAGGGAATGTCCAGCATATCTAGGTATTCTATCCTAGCTATGCTTGAGGTTGTTGCAAGCATATCCCTCTGGGGGTGGTTTTCTGGGTTTCTTAATTTGAATTGGGGGCTGGGTCATCCCCTTCCCTGTATAGTACCCATGTTCTCTATGGTCCATCCCATACAGCGGATAGTTTGGAGGATATGTTTGAAATGAGGGGAGGTTCCATGCGGACCCGTTGTAGTAGGGTGCTTGGCAAGGTATGAAAGTAGTCTGGGTGGGCTATGTGGGTTGGTCAATTTGAGCTCCTGTGCAAAGTTGGTCCTTGCTGCTCTGGACCAATGTTATTGTGGGAGGTCTGGAGCAAGGATTTCCTTTATCCAGGTACCTAGGATGTGATTGGCATGGCTCTCAAAATCAATTAGTCCCATGCCTCCGCTTGAGCGTGGGCCAAATAGTGTTTTCATCCGTATAGGAGGGTGAGAGCCAGGCCACAGCCAGCCCTGGATAAGCGCGCAAATTGAGGTTATAAACGTAGGTGAGAAGGCTATCGCATGGGCCTGGTACCACAGTATTGGGAGGATGAGCGAATTAGCAACTGTAACTCATCCTGTTAGTCCAGAGGTTCTCCCCTTGAGGGAGGCTACGCGTTTGGATACCCGTTGTAACAGGTTACTTTCCATTGTCTCATTAGCATATCCTCCTGATTCTAGCCAGATTCCAAGGTGTTGGACAGGAGTGTTGGTGGGAGGTGTTGCAAAGGGTAAAATGATTGGGTTTTTTCTTCGAGTGTTGGTGTGAGGTTCTGATGATGTGGCCCAATTGTTTGTGTATTTGCCTAAGAGGATGATTTCTGTCTTCCTTTTGTTGAGCGATGCATTGCTCACCTTGGAGTATTCCTCTAGAGTGTGTTCCAGCTGTCAGGCATCTTCATTGTTTGCTATACCTGCTACGCAGTCATCTGCAAAGGCCAGTATCTTGACTGTTGGTTGTCCTTGTGCGGTTATCCCCATAAAACATGAGTCAGTTACTTGGAGGAGCGGGTCAAAGCTGAAATTGTATAGCAGTGGGCTGAGGGGATCCCCTTGTTTGAGCCCTCTGTGTGGTTTGATATTGTTTGTTAGGAATCCAGGGCCGCATACAGCCATGGTTGCAGATTCTGTTAGGAGCATCGCCCATTTTATGAATCTTGGTGGGATTTTGAAGGCATGTAGACATTCTTTTAGGTATGGCCAGCTAACACGGTCATACGCCTTTTCCTGATCCAAGAAGACCAGGGCACCAGTTGCTTTGGATTGGCAAATGTTTGCAAAAGGGTGTATGTTGTTCCATATTGAACGCCCTGGTATAAACCCAAACTGGTTGGGTGATAGGGCGTCAGATGCAATTGCGCCTAATCTAGCTGCTAGAATTTTTGTTAGAATTTTTGTGTCAGTGTTGGAGAGTGCAATTGGGCGCCAGTTGGCCAGGTCCAACTTGTCACCATTTTTATACAAGGTTATAACGTAGGATTCATGGCCTCCTGGTAATAGCCGTGTTTCCAACAAACTCTGGTTCATTGACGCCAATAGGAGGGCAATTTGTTGAAAATATTTTTTGTAAAATTCGTAGGGTATCCCATCAGGACCTGGGCATTTCCTACGTGGGGCACCGCGAATTGTTCATCAAAGCTCCTCCCGTGTGATAAGGGATAGTATATTGTAATTTGGTGGTGTACTTTGTATCTTGACAGTTTAAATAATTCTTTAATTTTTTGTGGATCTGTTGGCATATCGCGATATAATCTGTGTAATAACGGTGTACTTCCGCCTTGACCTCCTCAGGGTCAGTTGCCACAGTGCCATTGGTCTTGTGGACCTGTGTGCATGTGGGCTGGTTTCTGCGGGAGTGGAATTGGCAGAAAAAGTATATCAAACAGGTTTCGCCTTCCTTTATGAACTTACCTTTGTTTGATACTTTGATTCTGTGTTGGTGTTCAAAGATGAGATTGTTAAGTTGGGCTGAAATTTCTGCCCATTTGCGTCCCCAATTAGGGCTATAGCCAGATCTCAGAGTTTTTATTTCCAGGTGGTCTAGTTCTGCCAAGGTACGCTTGATTGTGGCTGTGTCCGCAGTGTACTTGCGTGATGCAATATGTTGGGTTTTGTTGATTAAATCTTTTTTGAAATTTTACCATGTTCTGATGGGATCCGAAGTGAATGGGCTGTGAATTCTGGGTTTGTAGCCTTGTTTTCAACCCAGTCAGATATCTCAGGCAATCTTATATTTTCTGGGTGAAGCTTTCTCCAAGGCGACACCTGTGTGTGGGATTGGGTTGGTGCTAACTGCACCATAACTAATCAGTGATCAGAAAATTGATCTTTTTTGTTGTAAATTTGGAGATTCTTGAGTGGTGGGATTGTGGGATGAGGATGTGGTCAATATGACTCATCGATATGAGAAGTCCCTCACATATGTTGGGTCTTGTCATATGGGGAAGGATTGGTGAATTGGGGGGAAGAGCATCCTGTAAGCCAAGAGATGCCTTCATTGTGCAATATTCAATGTGTCCAGGTGGGTATCCCCTGGGATTAGGCCATCGATCTGTATTGGGGTTATCCCAGCTGTTGAAATCGCCTAACATGATGATATCTGGTGGGAGGGTGAGAGTAGAGATTTTTTCAAAATTTTTTTTTCTCTCAGTTGCAGTGCACGGTGCGTAGATACATGCTAAAGAAATTATTTCATCTTGGCATGTGATTGTTGCTACCAGGACTTGACCGTGCAAGTGTGATGATGAATTTGTAATTTTAAATTTTTCGTTGTTTTGGACTACTACCCCACAGTGAGACGTCCATACTGATTGTGATAGTGCGACCCTGGTTGACCAGGATTCTTCTTCCCCTTGTAGGCAGTGGGTTTCTTAAATGCCCAAGATGTCTACAAGAGGTTTCTCAGGAATGCCAGCTTTTTGGCTTGGGACGTATGAGCCCTGGCTCCCATGATATTTAACGTCCCTATTGACACTGAGGTGCCAGCGGCGCCTCAGGAGCGGCTGGGAGGACCCTCTGGTCCTATCCCACCGCAGCTCATTTTGGCCATGCTCCGCATCTGTACTCCAACTCTTTCACTGCCATTGTTGGTTCCCTTGATCTGACCCAATGATTCAAGGGAATTGCGGTTTTTTGCATTTGCATCAACTTTTCCTGCACAGGTCTCATGTTGATTTGATGCGGGTTGTTGATTGGATTTTATATTTTTGAGGTTCAACTTTGTTGCATTGTGCACCACATTTTCACCCAAGTTGCGGTTGCATTGTTCCTCAGTATGTGCATGACTGATGACGCTTTGTGGCTCAGTCTGGTTACTGTGAAAATTTTTGACCTGGGCATATTGTTCTAATTGGTTGGTTTGGTGAATATCTGAAATATTCTCCTGAATTTATCCGTGGTTAATGGCGGATTCCGCATGTGCCGCCGCTTCAGCCGCTGCTCTCTTGTGGGCTTTTTGTGCTGCTTTATGCTGTTTACTTGTAACTGGGTCCACAATGGAGTATAATCCATCTTCACCCCAGTGGAATGGGTGGTGGCCATCAGTCATTTTGGCAAATTTTTCATTATCTTCATCCATAGCTTCTTCACAAAAATCATTTTCCATTAAGCCCTCTTTTACAGGGCATGCATGTTCCTTGTGGCCCAGTGAGCCACAGTGGTTGCAAATGGGTGGTGCGCGTTCTGGTGTAACTCAGAATGCATCTGACTGGCCCCCATCTGAAAAGTGAAATTCTGCTGCGCGGGGAATTCTGGATAAATCCTCTTCCACTTCTGGGAAGGGGTTGATTACAGCAATAGCTTTGCCCATGCACAGGTCAGGCATTAAGCAAAATCACTGTAACTCAAGTTGTTGGATTTCTCCGTAGGCCACAAAACCTTTGCAGAGCTCCTCCTCAATTACCTTACAAGGAAGGTTGGTGGGGAGCAAGTCAAAGGAGATGAACAAAGTTTTCACTTTGTTCCATCTGGCGCGCGGTGCGCACAATTTTTTTGCCCTCAGGGAGGGCAATTTCCACGCAGATTTTTGCTGCAGCATCAGCTTAATTGGCTGTTTTGAAACCAATATCAATCCAGCTGTGGCCCATGTTGTTGGTGGCTACGTACACCGCATGAGGGAAAAGTGAGGGCTGTGCCTCACATGTTTTCTCCCACAGGGTCGGTGACTCATCCCCAAGGAAGAGTCTGATCCCATGTTCCACCTTAGACAAAGGTTGGTTGAATTGAATGTACATGTATTGCGCGTGCTTTGCAGTAAATACCATAAACCCAGATGGTGTCTGAGTTTGCGATTTTTTTATGGCTTAGGTTCCTGGTCCCCCTCCAGGGCGTTTATTGCCCTTGGTTGCACCATTAAGTGCACCGCTTGCCGCGACACTCGCCCATGTTGTATTATTTTTGTTATTAAAGTTGCCCATCTTTCCTGTGTGTGATTATCCAAATTTGCTGTTTGAATCAAATTGTAGTAACTAAAGTGATTGTTATGAGAAAGAAAAGTGATGCAACAACCTGAAATGCTACACTTGAATTTTGGTGCATTTGTTGAATGTCTTCCTTAACTGACTCCTTGAAATCATCTGTAAATCTTACTTCTGGAAGTCCATTTGAAAGGTTTTCTAAAGTTTTACTTAAATAAATTCTGGCAGGTACATCAGTTGGCTTTAATGTCGCATCTATTGCAACTGAGTGGGTTGGTTTAAAATTAATTTTTTTGGATTTTGGTTTATAACGCTGTCCTGCGAAATTATCGAAATCAAGCTCAAAAAAGCTAGCAGGTGATTGACACACAAACCAGTTGGAAACTAACCAATCCATCTCATTGACCTCCTCCAAAACGCTTCAGAGATTTGTCATTGATGGAGGAGGTTTTGATAATGTTGAGGCAATTGGTTGAGTCAGTTTATATTTCTAGATGACAAATGACTGATGTTCATACATGTGGCCTCTTGATTAGTCCCAGATGAAGAACTCGCCACCAGGGCAACAGTTTTAATTTTTTTGATTTAATTGGCTGATTCGATGGGCCAATTCACTGCCAATTACAAAAATCAGCAGCTGGTGGGGGTGGCAAAATTGATCCCCACTGGGGGACTGCGATAAGCAAAAAATTTCCAGTGGGCCCAGCCGCCAGGTCTGCAGGATTGTAGGGCACCATTTGAGGGCATTATGCCTTTGAATGGTCAATTTCAAAACAAACTGGGCAAACTGCCCAGCCATTTTCAACTTAAGCCCAGAAGGGCGAGTCAGGCGCTGAGAGGATGATGGTGCAGGGGGAATTTGGCAGGTGATATCTGCATGATGTGGAATGATTTTCATGACCACCCTTGGTCCCGCACAGCGCTTTGTGCCCTGTGGGACCACAAAATCGATTATTGGGTTCCCCACATACTGGCTGAGGCCAGAAATCAGCTCCTTAAAGAGCTGCTGGTGGGAAAGATGGGAAGGGAGACCTGCAAATTTGATGATCATCATATCCATAGGCAAACAGGTTTGTGTGATTGGGATAGGGGTATTTTAATAAAGTAATTTAACTTGGGCGGCTGCCACCAAAGCTTCCTCAGAAGGAAAGCCCACGTCAAAATAGCCCTTGAAAGGGCGGAAATCCACAAAACCCTTGGAAGCAAAGGCCTCCTTTGCCAGCTTCAAAATCTGGCGATTAGCATATGGGAATAAATGGTCATATTCCATGTGAAGACAAAATTGCACAGCTGAGCGAGGTAATTCCAGATTATTTACATGAATAGGCTGCATGCAAGCCAAGTGGAGCGCCAGGTCTTTTGGTGGCACAAAGCATCTGATTGTGTTGGGAGGTCTGTCTGACCTAGCTCTGTGCATTTAGACGCCGAGCAATAAACGCTCAACAGTGAGCCACTGCACTATGCAGGATCAGTGGCTGGCTCAGATGCAGGTATTGCGTTCAATGGCTGCTGCATCTCAAAATCCAGAATAAACTTTAAAATTCATTAAACTTTTGATTTTATTCGTCCAACTTGATTTAAATTAAATTTAAAAGTGATTGGCGCAGGAAAGAAAAGTGTGTATATATGTATGTATGTATGTTTATTCAAGGTAAGGGGACCTGGGGACCCTTCTTACTGGCATATATAAAATAATATATTAAAGGAAAAAAAGGCTTGCTAAGGCAAAAAAATCTATCCTCCAACTAAGCCAAAGTAGCTACAACCTTCTTTAACGTAGTCAAGGGTGGCTGCTGACTGAGGACCTGCTCATCTCCAAATACCCCTACACTAAACTGCTCTAAAGCAGAGAGGAGAGGAGTGGGATGATCCTGGGGATGAGGCTCAAGGTGGGCAAGATAATTGTTGGAAGGCATAAGACCAGCATGTGTAAGCGCTTCAATATAATTAGCCAATTTCTCTTCACCATCAATATGTAGTGTAGGCAATTTTACTAATTTTTGTTTATACTTCACTTTTGACTTTTGTTTGGGATTGTATTTTAAAGTCACTGCTACTTCCATAATAGCTTTAGATGCACTGATGCTATGAGCTACGAGATCTAATTTAAATTCATTCCCAAAATCTATAGGGAAGTGAGGTGGGGGGATACCTTCACTGAGCTCATCCGCAATTTTGTGAATTGCCACATGTGTAGGGACATTTTGCTGGTGTTCAGCTGCCTCCACTGATAAATTATGGGAATTTTTATAGGTAGGTCTATTTGGTTTTTGGTTTTATGATGCAGAGTTGGAGCGTCAAAATCTTTAACAAGAAAAGTCAGAAAAATAATTTTATGATGCCACAAGTTGATTTGCCCATTCACTTCCTCCAAAACCCACCACAGGTTAGGGATAGGAAGTGTGGGGCCCACCCATGGCAATAAACCAGTCATTGGCGCTGGTTTACATCCAACTTGTTGCCAAGGGGCATCGCGATTGGTACTATCATGAACCATAGATGACTCCATAGATGTTTCAGAATTGTTAACTAAATTTAAATTTAAATTTAAATTAGTTGGATTATTCAAACTCAACTGGATATTTCCAGTTGAGTTCAAATTTTAAATTTTGATATTTGATCTTGAGTTTCTTTTTTAGACTTATCTTATCTAATTTTTTAGGCTTTGGGGGTAGAAATGAGCCCCAATGTGAAACCACACCCTCAGCCCCCATTTTGGGTTTGGGGGAGAGTTCAGCCACTTCTGAAGCAGCATGGGTGGATGAGCAAGGGCATTTCACCTTCGAGTGGTCCAATTCCAAACAAATTGGACACACTGTCTGGCCATTTTTGACTCAAGCCCAAAAGGGTGAGTCAGGCGCCAAAAGAATCATGGCATGGGGAGGAATCAACTGAGCAACTTTTGCATGATGCGGAACAATGGTAGCAATCACTTGAGGTCCCGCACAGCGCTTAGCACTCTGTGGGACAATGAAATCAATTTTTGGATCCCCTCATACTGGCGAAGACCAGCAAGCAGCTCATCATAGAGCTGTTGGGGGGAAGATGAGATGAAAGGCCTGCGAACTTCATGACCATAGTCATTTCAGATGGCAAGAGGGTTCACATCTATGGGATTGAGGTGTTCTTATAAATTAAATTTATCTGGGCAGCAGCCACTGCAGTTTCCTCCAAAGGAAACCCCAAATCAAAATATCCCTTAAAAGGGCAAAAATCAACAAAACCAGATGATGCATGTGCGCCCATTGCCAGCTTTAAAATCTACTGATTGGCATATATAAATAAGCTACTGTACTCCTCCCAAAGGCAGAATCAAACAACTGACTGAGGTAACTCCAAGTAATTTAGGCGAATAGGTTGGGTGTGAGTGAGGTGTAGCGCCAAATCCTTTGGAGGTACAAAGCACCCAATTGTGTTAGGAGGGCTGGTTGATCCAGCCCTCGCGCGCTTTGCTGCTGAGCAATAAATGCTTGATGGAGCCAGACCACTGCCCCATGCAGGAGCAGCAGCTGGTGAGGATGTGGGCAACGCATCTGATGGCTGTTGCATTTTCAAAACTATAATAAAACTAAAATTTTATAAAAAACTTTTCAATTGATTCATCTGATTTGATTTGATTTAAATTAAATTTAAAGCTGATTAGCGCAGGAAAGAAAAGTTGTATGTATGTATGTAACTATGTATGTATGTATGTATGTATGTTTTATTCAAAGCAAGGGGACTGGGGGACCCTTATTGCTGATACAAAAAATAAAAAGGCAGGTAAAAAAGCAATAAGCCAAAAACCCACTTTAACCTCCTGTTATATCAAGACAGGCTCACACCTATCCTGACATATCAGAGGGGGAAGCTGGATTGTGAGGGGGAGGTTTCTCCAATTGGATCCCAAAAGATACTCGCTCTACTGCAGCTAACAGTGCAGTGGGGAGATCCATGGGATGGGGATCAAGGAGATCAAGAGGGGTGTTTTTGTGGAGGATATCTGCAGATACCAAGGCGGCCACATATGTATGTATGTATGTTTGTTTGTATGTGGAAGACACACTATATCTTGAAAGAATGAACCAAAATCACTAAACTTGGCACAAAAAAACTATGAATTTAGGGAACGGTCATAGGCTATTTTTCAAAAAAATATAATCTTTTATAGAAAGTTAAATATAAGAATGAAAAAAGTATTTGTTCTTATGGCAATTGTATATCATTTCAGGTGAGCATTTTGTTCTTATTCATTTAATTTGATAGGTTTATAGGTTTCAATAAGCGGTTTGTAGTTTTTGGTTGAAGTTCTAAAAGTTCAAAAATTGGTTTTGGTTGAGTGGTGGTTGGTGGATCTAGGTTAATTCAACGGGATCAATAGTTTCAGGTAAGTGGTTATGGTTTACTTAATTCAATAAGCTTATAGGCTTTGGTAGGTGGTTTGTAGTTTTTAGTTGCTTTAATAGGTTCATTACTTTTGCCTATGATAAGAGGTTGGTGGTTAATCAACATTCAATAGGTTTAATGGTTTCTAAACTTATCCATGACCATAATAATATCAAAAGCTTAAACAATTTGGAAATCATCTGGTGATAAATAAACGTCAAATGATAGTACTATAGTAAAGCAAGGATAAGTTGCTATCTTAAAATTCAACAGAGTGGTACAAAGCCAACTTGACTATGTTGGTATAGTCTAGAATTATTTGAGGTGGGTCGACCTTAGGATAAATATACCACACTGAAAATTTTTTCTAGCCAGTACAGGTTTGAACTCAAAACCTGCACTAGAGATGGAAGCAGTTTTACCCACTCAGCTAACCATCCTTTCCGTTGGTAAAGTCTAACCTACATTAGATTATAAGGTATTTTGATATCTTTATAAGCTAACATCTTACTGAATAGCAATATCTCTCTTGAGATAGGTTTGGCAGGCTTTATTTTAGTAGTATATAATAGAAGCAAGTGTTTATGCATGTGATGCCAGCAAAAATACAGAATGTAATTTTTAAAATTTTAGATATAGGTGAACAGGAGGAGGGTCCATGAGCACCTTGAACCTGGATATTTAATTTTCATTAAAAAATAAAAAGTTATATCTACTTGGTAAAAATTTTTCACTGATGTACCTATGTACTGACTGAAATCTGAAAACTTCAAGTCTGATAGGGTCAATCTAATTGGGTGAGTGGTGAGAATAGGAGAATCTTA
The DNA here is from genome assembly GCA_022478985.1 of Massospora cicadina. Classification (NCBI taxonomy): domain Eukaryota; kingdom Fungi; phylum Entomophthoromycota; class Entomophthoromycetes; order Entomophthorales; family Entomophthoraceae; genus Massospora; species Massospora cicadina. The sequence goes on from JAKSZP010012038.1 coordinate 39,670, forward strand.
TCAAATCTGAAAGTATAGAGCCTGATGGGTTAATCTATGTGGATGAGTGGGTGAGAATTGACAAATACATTGAATAATTCACCAAATTTCTCACCTAAAGCTAACTGAGTCTAATACGCTTAATCTATTTGGGTGAGTGGGTGAGAATTGGAAAATACGATCAAATTAGAAATTATTGAGCCTGATGAGTTCAATCTATTTGGATGAGTGGGTGAGAAGTGGCAAATACTATCTAATAATTCACCAAATTGCTCACCTGAAACTAGATAAAAATCAGTATTAGAGTTTAATTAGATTAAGTAGTTAGGATAATCAGCTCACCAGCCACAATGTAAGTCAAAGGGAACATCCCTTGTGTGTAAATCAGGCCCTCTTCCCATTTCCAAACAAAAAGGCTCCAAAGAGGGTGGTGGTACCTCTCATCACCCAGGGCGATCTCACTCATTTGGTAGACAAGCGCTGGGTAACAGCCCTCCCTCTTTGGGTCCCTCCCCCGGTTCCCACATTCTCCTCTCCTGAACTTGTACACCTGATCAGGGAAATTTGCACTAGAATTGCCAAAATGAAGTCAATCAGTTAAAAACAAGTAGAAATGAGCCCAATGATTGGGATCCACATAGTCAAAAAGGAATGAAGATTGACTCATCAGCTGGAATCACCAATGGTTTCAATTAGGCCAACACCTCTATCATCAAGATTAACTCCCTCCCAAAATTGTCAAGGATCATCCCTGATGTACAGGTAGCAGCATTGGACACTATCAATGACATTTCGAAGCTCCCTTCTGGCCAATTGGGCATTGCAGCTGAAACAACACTTTTAACTGAACAAATGGCCCAGCGACTGGGCATGGGCGGGTTGGGCATCCTGAACCCAATCCTAACCAATTGGGACTGCCCCTAAGTGGGGTAGACTTGTGGGATTCCCACTGCTTGTCAGGCTAAACGCCATCGCGCCAACTGTCATAAGCATAGTTGAGTCTCAGCTTGGGCATTTGAGGTTGAACTGACAGTGACTCAGCCTGCCGCTGAATCCTTTAATGTTGTTTCCCAGTGAACTTATCTTTTCCCCATTCCCAAACAATTTGCCATTAAGGGAAAACTTGAGGGAATTGATCCTGGCTTGTTTCCTCCTAATCAACCACTATTTAATCAGTTGCTTTGCGCTGGGAAAATTGTTGGTCAACTTTCTTTCTTAAAATTTTCCTTAAAAAACCTTCCCCAAAATTTAGTTTTTTTCATTTTTAAAATTAAACCACCTTTTTCGTCAACACTCTCACACCTCTCAGGGTTAACGGTCATGTTCATCTGGTATTCTATTATGTGCCTTTACAATATTCTGGCTCACCAGCAGTCATTGGTGAAACTCCTTTCCAGTTTCATATCCATCATACCAGCAGCAGTGCCTTTAGCATTCTGGTTTGCCGTTCAGGTGCTCTGGCACCTAGGCTGGCAGGACAGTCTAATTCTTACTTGCTGTTTCCCTGACATAATCAACCAACCATTATTTCTGACCATTTCCGCCTTTCTCATAGGATTTGGCATAGCAATGGTCTTTCCTTTCCAACTAAACCAGGTTGTAAAGAAGATTTTCCCCGTTCATATTAGCCCAGTTACACTCAAAACTTCAAATCTACACCCCATAGTTGCTGCGGCTATTTTGCCCATGTCAGTAGGATCTGACATTCCGACTTGCAATGAGTTTACCCCCCCTTTGAGCCTAGAAGTTTCCCCTAACTAACTACCATCTCTTTGGTATCACTGGATTCATCCACAACTACCAATAAAGAGAACTCCACTTACTTCTTATCACCCATGAAGATTAGTGTTAGGTCCCATCATGTCTCCTTTGAGGCCCTTGTGGACACTGGAGCTGCGGGAAAGTTTATGAGTGTTGAACTGGCCCAGCAATTGGAGCTTGACCTGGATGCAGGTTCCTCAGTGATGGTTGCATCATCAGCCTCCTAAACCTCATACCTGGTTCACCAACCAGTCACAATTTCAATACAGCAGTTAAGCTTCTGCGATCATTTTTTCTGCTATGCCAAACTTGGTGTTTCCGGTGATCTTAGGAGTGGGATGGTGGCGCCAGCAACATGTCAAGATCTACCTGGAGTTTAACATGCTGTCGTTCATTAATGATCAATTGAAGGTGGAATTTACCCTGATTGACACTCTTAAGAAAACTCAAGGTCATAGTTCTATCACTTCCCTCAGTTTTTTGTGGGCATACCATCCAATTTTCCAGAAAGTTTAATGTGCTATCAAATCCTTTTCAATTCTGAAAAGGCAGATCATCTGCCTCCTCAAACTAGATTTGACTGTGGATTCTGTACGACAGTGGAGTTGGTGAATAGCAACTGCCCGTTGTACCTCCACACGGCAGAGGAGGAGGCTGTGCTCAACACTTGGCTGGATGATATGTTGAAAAAAGGGTAGTTGTTTAATATACATTGCTAGTCACGTCTCCCATAGTTTTTGCTAAAAAAGCTGATAATTCCCTACATCCCTGTGTAAACCATGGACATTTAAACAAATTAATGGTTCACAATCCCTACACCCTGCCTCTGGAGCAGACAATCAGCCAAGCAATTGTCAAATTTCATGTGTTCTCCAAGCTGGATCTCATCAATGCTTTTAACCAGATTTGAGTAATGAAAGGGCAAGAATGGTTATCAGCGATCCAGATGAAGCGAGGCATTTTCCAATTCTGCATAATGCCCTTTGGGTTGAAGAATGCTCCCGCCACGTTTCAACGTATGATTGACAATGTACTGGGTGACCTCCAGGTTTACTTGCGCGGTCACATATATCGATGACATTCTGGTTCACTCCCCCAACTCCCAAACAACATGCTATTGACTTGGAAGCAGTCGTGGCCGCCTTGCATAAGGCGGGCTTGTTTGTTAAGCCTTCCAAATGTGAGTTCTATAAGGAGGAGGTTACCTTTCTCAGGAACCTTGTCCTTAAATATGGCTATACAATTCCTCCCAATAAGTTGGATGCTATCTGAGAATGGCCAACCCTGACAACCCAGAAACAATTATGGAGTTTCTTAGGAACCATCATTTTCTTAAATAAATTTTCCCTGGCACTTTCCCAGATTGCTGCCCCGCTCCACCCCCTTACAGGAAAGAATGTACCATTTCTCTGGACGCCTGAATGCCAGCAGGCGTTTGAATTGATTAAAGAGATTTTTCTATCCCCTCCCATTTTGAAACATGCGGATACCACGCCAAGCTGTATATCATTGCATGTGATGCCTCCTCAGTAGCAGTGGGAGCAGAGTTGCTCCAAGAGCATGATGGCTTGGAACATCTGGTCACCTATTTTCCCAAAAGTTTACCTCTATAGAGCAGTCTTAGGCCATCTACAACAAGGAGTTGGCAGTCATAGCATGGGCACCAACTCATTGGAGGTACCTGTTACAGGGTGCTCAACATGATTTAATGGTCCGCATGGATCACTAGGATCTCTTGTATTTTTGTAAACCTCAGAAATTGGCACACCAGCAAGCACAAACCTATTGGGACTTGTGCAGTTTCAATTTTAAATATGAATTTGTAAAAGGTGTGCTAAACGTACTTCACAATTTCCTCAGCCAAAACCCCAACCCACTGTCCCACAGATTCGGATGAAGTGGATCTCATTACCATTATTCCCGCTGCCCAGATCTTGATGGTTGTTCCCCCCGTCGTTTCTTCTGCTGCCCTTGCCCCCAATGCCCCGCTTGTGGCTTTTTTTTTTTTTTTTTTTTTTTTTTTTTTTTTTTTTTTTTTTTTTTTTTTTTTTTTTTTTTTTTTTTTTTCAGGTCTTAATCAGTCAAATGACCTGCCCTGAAAGGGTGGAGTTATTTGAGCAATTGACTCTCCAAAATCATAAGCACCCTCTGTACTCCTTGGTGGAGGGGCTCATCTATTTTAGGTCGCATATCTGGGTCCCTCCTCTTTTCCAAACTGAGGTATTTTGTGCGCATCACAACCCTCCCACAATCAGCCATCCAGGAAATAAAAAATTCATCAAATTGATAAAGTGAACCTATAACTGAGCAGGCTTAACTAAGGAAGTTCTGGGCTGGATTGCCGATTGTGTTATCTGTGCTCAGGCAAAATCAGACTTCTCAGGAAGGAAAGGACTCCTGAATTCATTACAACAGGAGGAGGGTCTATGGACATTGGTGTCTGTGGACTTTATTGTTGAACTCCCCTGTTCCAAGGGGTTAACAGCAGTGATGATGGTGGTTGATCGCTTCACCAAATTTTCCCTTTTTATTCCATGTACTTCTGCAATCACGTCCAAAGAGACTTCCCAGCTCTTTGTACGCCACGTGTTCTTGATGTCTGGTCTCCCACAGGAGATCATTAGTGACCATGGACCCCAATTCACAGCGCGATTTTGGAATGAGCTTTTATCCATCCTAAAAATCACCCCCTGTCATTCCACCGCTTACCACCCCCAGTCTGATGGACAAACTGAGCGGGTTAACCAAACTTTGGAACAGTATTTGCGCTGTTACACTTCAGCTGCCCAGGATACTTGGGCTGATGACCTCCCTCTCACCCAATTCGCTTATAACAATGGTACTCATGCCTCTACAGGGTTTTCTCCCTATGAAGAAACGCTAGGTTATGACCCCTCTTTTTTGGTCAGCTCTTGTATATGTCCAGCAGTCCTGGCTGCCACAGATCCTGTTGAGCATATCTGATTGACCTAGTACTTAGTATGGGAGCACCTCACAAAAGTTATCATTGATTATAAACGGTTTGCGGATTGCAAACGGCTTCCCAGTCACAATATTGCGGTGGGTTCTCACGTCATGTTGGACACTCACCACCTGCGGATGCTGGTACCTTCCCAAAAGTTTGCAAGCAAACGTTCAGGTCCCCACATGGTGGAGGAAGACTTAAGCAATGGTGCTTTTCAGATGAAACTGCTGGCTCATTGGAAGCAGCATCCCATCTTCCATGTGTCCCTGTTGTCCCTGTTGAAGGGATCATCCCCGCCAAACTGAACCTTTTTTGATCAAGGATGTGGAAGAAGCCGAGGTGGAAAACATCTTAGCATCCCGGAAATCCTGGCGGTTGGTTCAGTATCTCATGGCCTGGAAAGGGTATCCGGCTTACAAGAACAGTTGGTTTAAAGCTTGCAATTGCGCCAACTGCATGGAGCTGGTCAAGGCATTTCACAAATCCCACCCTAACGCCCCCATCCCCCCCCCAAAAGGTCACAATGGTAATGGCGATCATGCTACCCAAGGCGCACAAAAATGTGGCCCTCATGAAGTTTCCTGGCGGCGGTGCTCTTCCTTTAGAAAAAGGAAAGGGTAATGTAAGTCCAGGGGAACGTCCCTTGTGTGTCAATCAGGCCCTCTTCCCATTTCCAAACAAAAAGGCTCTGAAGAGGGTGGCGGTACCTCTCGTCACACAGGGTTATTTTGCCCATGTGGTAGATGAGCGCTGGGTAACAGCCCTCCCTCTTTGGGTCCCTCCCCCCGGTGCCCACATTCTCCTCTCCCAAACTTGTATGCCTGATTAGGAAAATTTGCACTGAAATTGCTGAAATGAAGTCAATCAGTAAAAAACGAGTGGAAATGAGCTCAATTATTGGGATCCTCATAGTTGAAAAGGAATAAATATTGACTCATCAGCCAGAATCGCTGACAATTTTGATTCAGTCAACACCTCAATCATCAGAATTAACCCCCTCCCAAAATTGTTAGGGATGATCCCTGATGTGCAGGTAACAGCATCAGACACCAACAACAGTTCGAAGCTCCCTTCCAGCCAATCAGGCATTGTGGCTGATGCAATGTTTTTAACCAAATGAATGGCCCAGTGACTGGGCATGGGCGGGTTAAGCATCCTGAACCCATTCCTAACCAAACTGGGACCGCATCTATGTGGGGTGGCCTTAGGGGGATTCCCGCTGCTTGTCAGGCTAAACGCTGTCACGCCAACCGTTGTAAGCATAGTCAAGTCTCAGCTTGGGCATTCAAGGTTGAACTGACAAAGACTTGTCCTGCCGCTGAATCCTTTGATGTCAGTTCCCAGTGAACTTATATGTTTTCCATTTCCAAACAATTTGCCAGTTAGGTCAAACTTAAGGGACCTGATCCCAGCTTATTTCCTCCCTAATCAATTACTATTTAATCAGTCGCTTTGCACTGGGAAAATTGTTGGTCAATTTTCTTTCATATAATTTTCATAAAAATCTTCCCCAAAATTTAGTTTTTTTTATGTTGAAAATTAAACCACCTTTTCCGCCAACACTCTCACACCCCTCGGGGTTAACAGCCATGTTCATCTGGTATTCTATCATGTGCCTGTATGAGATTCTGGCTCACCAGCAGTCATTGGAAACTCCTTTACAGTTTCATATCTGTCATATAAGCAGCAGTGCCTTTGGCATTCTGGTTTGCCATTTGGGTGCTCTGGTACCTAGGCTGGCAGGCCAGTCTAATTCTTACTTGCTGTTTGCCTGACACACAAGGGCAACAGCAAAGCTGTTAGTCTGAGTGGCCTAAGATTAGTGCTGGAACAGCCTATAGACTACAATATGAGCTTATCATCTGACAAACTAAATACTGTAGTGAGGCACGGGTATCTGGATGTTAGGTTTATATATTTTAAAAACCTGCCTAATTTGGTTCACCCATTTAATAAAATAATTTTAACAAGTTAAGTAGAAGTTGATTTAGTAGTTTGAAGATAAGTCAAATACTCATTTATTCAAGGTAAAGGGACCAGGGGACCCCTACTTGCCAACACAAAAATAAAAAGCAGGATAAAAAAAGGAGCAAAATTTCTAAAAAAACCTGATTTAACCTCTATGTAAGGGGAGTGTCTATAACTCTCCTGTTTTCAGCGTGGTGGTTCATGGTGCACAGAGCCAATGCAAGGAAACTAGCCATTAGTACCAAAGTTACTAGAGCCTAGAAGAGGGTGCTGGAGCAATAACTTAAGTAAAGGAGTGTGTTAAATGACCAACCAAAAGTAACATGGTGCACAAGGGAAAAAAAGGGTAAGCGTTCCAGGTTGAAGGGAACATGGGCAAACCAATGGTGCACTAGGGGATATTCTCATCATATTTGAAATGGAATGGTTAATGTAGCGTGAGACCTCCTCAAAGAGGTCCACGCACAGGATCGTCCAGAATAATATTTTAATAAAAAACGGGAAAAATGGGGAAGTTTATTGTGGAAGTCGACCAACAAGATATGTTGGTCAAGGAAATCAAATTTAAACTTTGTTGGGGTAATTTGGGGTCTGCCAAGGCAGTCCCAAGCACCAATTCACCAATAGGCAAACACTCCCATCTGAATTGGTAGAATACACCAAAATGGACTTCACTCAATTAATCATTTGAAGTTGTATCTGACCCAAATGCGCAGTTTCATAAATGGAATGGGCTTCAAAACCCCCTTCCTCAATAAAACAAATTGAACTGTCTTTGTTAATAGAATACATTTTCTGTTTTAATGCCTGAGCTGATGAAAGGGGCTGTAAGTCTTGGGGACCAGCCCTTGAAACTGGATAGGGTTCAGCACCCCTTCCAGATGAAGAGGGGCCCCAAGGCTCCAGTGGACCCTCTGGTGCAGCTGGGCGACATCTCCCATGTGATAGATGAGCGCTCAGTGAAGCTTTCCTACCCAAAGCCATCTCACTCCCACCCCTTCCCCCTCTTCAATCCTGGTAAGATTGATAGAAGGGTTCTTCAGGGAGATGGCTCACATCAGGGGGCATGGAGAGGGCCCTGAGGTCGCCCACTCTCCAGGCAAGCCACGGCAAAAAGATTGGGAAAATGGCAATTCCCAATATCAGAGCCTGGCCTGCAATTTCCAGACTGGGGGAGCTGGTCTGGGCTGGCCTGCTTCAGAATCCAGATCAGAACACAGCTCAGATCACAAACCCAGTTCTGAATGGCTTGGATCATCAGGTCCAACATTCCAAAATAGATCCAGGAAGTTCAGATCATACAAGCTACTCAATCGTGGGATTGGCCCAAATTGCAACAAATCTGATCCATGGACCCCTGCCTCCTGAGACAAATCCAGACCACCCCACTGTGCAAACAGGCCAATTGAGTCATCAGGACCTGGATCAGCAGTATCAATTTGGCTTGGTCCCAAGAAGTTGGAAAAATTTGCAAAAATTTTGTAAGCTTTTGCCTGAATTGGGAGCCACCTTTTACCCCCCTCCAAGCCAGCCAACCAAATCCCTTTCCCATTCCCCAAATAACCAATCCCCTAATACTTCCCCATGCCTATTGCCCCATTTAAAAGGCAACTGGCCCCACCAAGGGCAGTTGTCAGTTCATTCTTTGTATTTTGTTGAAAATAAATCTGATAATCTGCCTAGTTTGCCACAAAATCCATATGCTTTAAAACAATTTTAAAAATGATTCTTTTGATCAATCTGATGAAGCATGTCACTGCCAAAAAGCTCTTTCTGATGTTCATCGACTCGTTTATCCAGTCAATCAATCCTGCCATGTGGCAGCAGATCTCAAACGCAATAATCCATCCCTCCCCTGATGGAAAACCCACTGCTCCACTTGTTTCCCCACATCTGTTAAATGGAGGTCCTTCCATTCATTTGGGCGCTGAGTCTGTCAAACCTGCTCCCCAGTTGGAGCAGCCCCAAGATGTCCCTGGTCCGCCATGCATGGGTTCAGCTTTCATAGCCACCCCTGCCACTGCGGGTCCTGCTCACCAGAGGGACCTAGAGCATCCCCTCCAGGGGAAACTTGGTCTCAGCCCCTCTTATGGGGTTTACCATACTTCTACCCATATTCCCAATACCATGGCGGCCTCTGTGCCATCTCCCACTGGTGCAAAAGTCCCCCTTTCAGAATCCAAAAGCCAGCAACTGTGAACCCTGCAGGAGTCATCATCCTCCCTGCCTCTCCTGCCCTTGGGGGTTGCCCCCGCAAGACTCACGGTTGCCCCCAACGCAACCATCTGGTTTGCCTTGGGGGCCTTTGGTACATTACTGAACGTTTGCTTCCCTCACATTTCCCATAGATCCCCACTTCTATTAGTTTCCTGGAATGCTATGCCTCTGGCATTCTGAGGCCTCCACTGGGTGCTTGAGCACCCCAACTGGGAGCCCAGTTTAGTTCTTCTTAGCCATATCTGTGACTGGGGCTGGGTGTTATGCACCACACTAGTACCAATCTGGGCATATTTGGCTTTTACCCAGCGTTGGTCTAATGTGTGCTTGAGGCAGGGAGGGCCTGAAGCTTCACCTTTTGGGCCTCCTGCCACCCAGCCTTACCCTTGGGGTTGGTGACCACTATCATGTCATTCAACCATGACATTACCCTCTCCTCCCATGGGGCTCACCCCCTCCCTCCAGGGGCTTGCATAAGGGAAAAGTTCTTGTGGGCTGGGCCAACTTCATAGCAGCAATGGTCGGTTTGGGTTGAGATCCAGAGGCCTGGGTGAAATGCTTATGAAAGGCTTCAATCAGATCTTAGGCATGCACAAAGTCACGCACAAGGACCCAACTGTTTTCTGCAGCGTCAAAACCCTTCCAAGATACCAGGTAATCAAGTCTTCTTTTAACATGGTGGGAGGCTACTATTTCATCCACTTCCCACTCTGGCGCTCCATCCATGAGATAGGCCTCAGGAGTCTCTGGTGGGGGCCCTCAAACAACGTCAATTTGCTCTCATGAAAGATAAAGAAGATTGAAACGAAAAAAGTAATATCCAACTGATATGAGGCATGGCCTACCTTTCTAACAACGCGGTAAGGGACAAACCTCTTTGGTCCCAGCTTTTTGCATGGATGCTTGATAGGGATGTTATGAGTATCAAGCATCACGAGATCCCCTTCCTTACACGCTGGACCCGCTTGGCGCTTACCATCAGCGTTCTCCTTATAAACTTGCATTGCCGCCTCCAAACTTGTGGAAACCCCCTGATGGACCTTCTTGATAGTCTTGGCAAAGTCCACCACCGCTTCAACTTTAGATCCACAGCTGGGCTCCATGTTAAATAAGGCAGAACCATGGTTAGCAAAAATGGGAACAACTGATTGAAGAATGCAAAGTGTTGTTGTAGATAAATTGGGCCATAGGAAGGTGAGAAACCCGATCTGAATGATTTGCGGTGGTATAACACCACAGGAACTGTTCCAGGCACTGGTTCACTCATTCAGTCTGCCCATCTGATTGAGGGGTAATAGGCAGTTGAACGGCAGGGACAAATCTGAAGAGTCTTACACAACTCTTCCCAAAAGATTGAGTTAAACTGGGGTCCCCAGTCACTGATGATCCATTGGGGAACCCCATAAAGTGCAAACACATGAGTGACGAAAAGCCTAGCCATCTCAGCCGCAGTTATTATAGTTCTTCACAGAATAATGTGGGAAAACTTTGTAAAACGGTCCACCACCACCATGATGGCATCAAAACAATCAGATACAAATAATTCACAATGAAATCCACCAATAGGGAAGTCCAGGGCCCTTCAGCCTTCTGGATTGGTACCAACAACCCTGCTAACGGTTGACAATTTAGTTTCATTTGGTTGCAGATCAAGCACTCCTTATAATACCGTCCCACCTGAGCAGGCAAGCCCTTCCAGACTGTAGATGCGTCATATAACTCTAAGGTCTTTTCTTTCCCAGGATGACCAATGATGAGTCCATCAAGATGGTCCTGGATGATTTCCAGGCGCAGTGGTACAGCAGGAACCCATAGGTGCCCCTGAAACCACACCATTTCATCCTTCACGTGATAACCCCTGGATAGATCCTCTTGATTCAAAGCGCTCTTAGCAAGTACCATAGTATAGCAGCTGATAGTGGCTGATAAAAACTACCTTTCTGAACATAATGTATTCCTCCGCATTATCCAGAGGTGCAAGCGCTGGCCCGTTGGCCAAGGGAGAGATAAGTTGAGACACAATTTTATTTGGTGGAATCATCACCTGTGTGTTATGCGCTTCTACCTCCTTTGGATCAGGAGCTAAATCGGGGTTGCGGCTTAAAGCATCCGCCAAACCATTATCCTTGCCCTTGGTGAACTCATAAGAAAAGGAAAATTGGGCAAGGGTCTCATGCCAATGGGTCTGCCTTAGAGTTATGTCATGAGGGGCGCAGTACTACAGAAAGGCACGGTAATCTGTATGTACATGGAACGGTTGGTAGGACCATGCAAGTGGTGACGCCAATAAGTCAGCACCTCCACCACTGCTAATAAATCTTTATCATACATGGCGTAATTCAACTCAGGCAGAGACATTTTTCTAGAAAAATATCCCACTGGATGCTCTATCCCATCTTCACCTACTTGTAACAAAGCAGCCACTATGGCGAAAGTTGGAAGCATCAGTAGACACAATGAACTCTTTATTGGGGTCAACATGGTGATGGACTGACGTGGACAAAAGGGTGCACTTCACTTCTAGGAAAACATCCTCCAAAACGGGGGACCACTGAAGCACCTTTGCACCGCTAGCCTTATATAAGGGTGCTGCCACCTCAGAAAGATTGGGTGTGAACTTCTTGAGGAACATATACGTCCCCAAAAAGCTCCTCAATTCCTTGACTGAAGTGGGGGTGGGACACTCAAAAACAGCCTTCTCCTTGTCTAGAGTTATCATGTGTCCCTGGTCAAACATTACGTTGCCCAAAAAGGTAACGTAGGACTTGAAGAATTCACACTTGCTGATCTTTAGCGTAAGGCAGGCTGCCTTTAACCGTTCCATCACTTGCTGAAGGTGAGCTGCGTGGGACTCATGATCAGGGGAAAAGACCAGGATATCATCCATGTAGGCCACCGCGCATACCCCTAACATGTCCCCCAACGCTGCATCAATGTGGCGTTGAAATATAGCAGGGTCATTCTTAAACCCAAAGGGCATGACCCAAAACTGTAAAATCCCTTTTCTGGTACGGAATGCAGTTAACCATCCTTATCCCATGATAATCCAAATCTGATTGAACGCATTGAGGCGATCCAGATTGGAAAAGACCTTAGCCTTCTCCACATAGCGTGCAATCTGAGAATTCAAAGGGATGGGATGTAGATCTTTTACAGTGACGTTGTTGAGGTTCCCATAGTCTACACATGGGCATAGAGTACCATCAGCCTTCTCAACAAAGAGAAGTGGGGAGCATACAGTGGAGGTACGCTGAAAAATTTAACCTTTGGCTAACTGCTCTTTCACCCACACACCTAACGCCTCTTCCTCCTGGATAGTCAGTGGATAAATAGGGGAAGAAATCCACCAGATCCACAGTGAGTTTGAAGTCACAGTCATACTCAGAATGATCAGGTAGTGCGTCAGCTGATGCTTCATCAAAGGAAGATTCTAAACCCTCCAAACAAGAAGGTAGGGGAACCACCACAGTGGGCTTCAGCATAGAGGCAAGGTTAAGGGTGTGAAAATGGGGCCAGTGGGGCAATTTGACCTGAGTGTCAGCCTCAGATAAAGGAACATCCAATATGCGACTATTCTTTAATGTTGGAGATAGGGTATTCTCTTTCAAGTTGATTCTAAAGTTAAACTCTCGCCACCGCTCCACACCCAAAATGATAGGTTACAAGAGGTTTTTGATATCTTAGAAGTGATTGGACAAGTGGTACTTGCCAATCTGATAGTCCACTGTCCCAACGACCTTCAGAGTGGAAATACCTTGGGACGCCCCTCCCCTAACCATACCACCTGTCAAGTAACTCAGCCCAAGGTAGTCGGCTAGGCTCTGGTCCATAAAGTTTTCAGTGGCGCCAGTATCCACCAGAATAGTGGTGCTGAATTTTCCTAAAGGGGAGGAAAGGATAGCAGTCAGTAGAAAATACTCCAAATGGTCTTTATTTAAAGCAGAAAAAGACAGTAAATCACCAGAAATTCCTCCTCTGGCTCAATCATGCCATCATGGTATGTTTTGGAATTATAGAAGGGGGAGAGATAGTTGGCCACTCTTACTACTGAGGCCACATATCCCACCTCACCTTCCTTAGGTGCATATACTTTAGCATATTTGAAATGAAGTTCTTTTTCATTTTCTGAGTGCCACGGATCATGGTAGGGGTTAAAAGAGGGTCTCAGGGTTAATTTGCTATACAGGAATAGAGTCTTCATCCAGGCCATAAGAGCTAATAAACGGTTCAAAGGTATAGATAAGGTTTATATTATAAAACGTGTGTTTAGATTCAAATGACCCTATTCCCCTAACAGCAATGGAATGCCTGACGTTATCCAAGGCCAACACCACCAGGCCCATCTGCGCCAATTTTTCCAGAATCGTCAGAATGCGCTACCAAAGTAAACCCCATTTATTTAAATTGAACTTGTTTTTTGGTGAAAAGTTGAGGAATCACAACTTTTAGACCTGGAAGCATCTGTATCCACCAAATACAAGCATGAAGGGTGGGTATTTTCCAGTTGGAGGCAGCCAAAATAACACTGAGATGCTCCAACCCTTGGGAAAAAGAGGAAACAGCAGTGCGGCTGACCACAGCTAAAGCCCACAGCTGGCGCCCACTGTTTGCACTTTGGAAATTTCCACACAGAAAAGTTTGTGCACATTTTTAATTAAGAAAACGGTCAACTAATGCAAGGAGAGTGTCTATAACTCTCCTGTTTCCAGCGTGGTGGTGCACGGTGCACAGAGCCAACGCAAGGAAACTAGCCATTAGTACCAAAGTTACTAGAGCCCAGCAGAGGGTGCTGGAGCAATAATAACTTATGTAAAAGAGTGCAATAAATAACAAACTAAAAGTAACATGGTGCACAAGGGAAAAAGGGGTAAGCATCCCAGGTTGGAGGGAGCCTGGGCAAACCAACGGTGCACTAGGGGATATTCTCATCATATTTGAAATGGAATGGTTAATGTAGCGTGAGACCTCCTCAAAGAGGTCCACGCACAGGATCGTCCAGAATAATATTTTAATAAAAAACGGGAAAAATGGGGAAGTTTATTGTGGAAGTCGACCAACAAGATATGTTGGTCAAGGAAATCAAATTTAAACTTTGTTGGGGTAATTTGGGGTCTGCCAAGGCAGTCCCAAGCACCAATTCACCAATAGGCAAACACTCCCATCTAAATTGGTAGAATACACCAAAATGGACTTCACTCAATTAATCATTTGAAGTTGTATCTGACCCAAATGCGCAGTTTCATAAATGGAACAGGTTTTGAAACCCCATTCCTCAATAAAACGAATTAAACTATCTTTTTTAATAGAATAAATCGTCCGTTTTAATGCCTGGGCTGACAAAAGGGGCTGAGCATTATGCACCACACTAGTACCAACCTGGGCATATTTGGCTTTTACCCAGCGTTGGTCTAATGTGTGCTTGAGGTCAGGGAGGCCTTCCAACTTCACCTTTTGGCCTCCCGCCGCCCAGCCTTATCCTTGGGGTTGGTGCCCAATATCATTTCATTCAACCATGACACTCTAGTATGATAGAACAGGTTCCCCTAGTCTAGCATAATCAAGGGGGAAGGGGGGCAAATTGGGTGTTTGAGGGAATGTACTAGGGCAGACAAGAACGGAGTAGGCATATCACCTAGATGTGGCTGAAGGGTGAAGAGAGTAATATTAGTTTCATAAATAATATCTGCTGTGTTCATTGCATCAATATAATCAGATAGGGTATTCTCTACCTGCAGGAAAAAACTTGGCAGATGGACAAAATCAGTTTATTCTTCTGAGGATTTACCACTGTTAAAGCCACACACCTGAGCGGCTTGCATGGTTGATTCAATTGGCTTGTGGCCCGTCACAATTATTTTCTGTTTTGCAGTGAAAGGAAATTCTTCAGGGAATTTTGGCCCAAGGAAACCATTTTTAAAAGATCCCAAGGTAGATTTACGTTGCTTTGCAACAGGGTGTTGTCAGGGGCAGCTGAAACTTCAGTTGCCATTTCAAATAGGGGTTTATACTGGGGACAGCCCTTTTTGGGGCCAGATTGATTATGAGGGGTGATTCTTTCTAGTACTAGATGGTATGAGGAGGTGATTCAGAGGAAGGATTTATAATTTTCTCCCATTCAAATATGGAATCAGTCCCATGTGGGCAATTATCCTCGTTAACCCAGTCAAGGACATTAAAAGGATTTAAATATGGCCTGATTGTCTCAGAGACAGAAGTTGATTAGGTAGGAGGGACAGTAAGGTTGAAAATTTTAGTAAATTTGGTGGTCAGTGCTGACTAAGCTGAGACATTAGTTTTAGATTTGGGTCTGATGTTTGCTGATTGGCTGATTTTAAACCAGCCACATATGCAGGTTTTGAGGGAGGGGAGGGAGAATCGCTCCCCACACAAATTTTGGCTGGAGCAGCCAAAAAGCTGGCAGCAGCTGAGGAGGCAAGGGCCAAGTCCTCAACCTCTGCCTGGGCAGGTAACTTCTATTTTAAGTGGTCCAACAAAACAGAAAGGGTAGACTGCCCGCCCACCTTTGACACAGGCCTAGAAATGATGGTCAGGGGCAGGTAAGTCCTGGGGAACGTCCCCTATGTGTCAATCAGGCCCTCTTCCCATTTCTGAGTAAAAAGGTTCTGAAAGGGTGGCTGTTCTTTACCCCAGGCTGACCTCGCCCATGTGGTAGATGAGTTCTGTGTAACAGCCCTCCCTCTTCAGATTCTTCCCCTGGTGCCCAACCTCAGCAACTTGTACATCTTTCTGCACCAAGATTGCCAAACTGAAGCAATTGGTCCAAAAATGAGTGGAAACAAGCCCAACAATTGGAATCACATAGTCAAAAAGGGATGAAGATTGATTCATTGGCTGGAATCACCAATGGTCTTGATTTGGCCAACAGCACAATTGTCAAAATTAACTCCCTCCAAAATTGTCAGAGATGATCCCCACCATGCAGGTAGTAGCATTGGATACCATTGATGATAGTTCAAAGTAACTTCTAGCAAATTGAGAGTTGCAGCTGATGCAATGCTTTTGACTGAACAAATTGGGCACAGGCAGATGCCATCACACCAACTGTCAAAAATGCAACCATTGGAAATGCAGTCTCCAGTTTGGGTATTTGAGGTCAAACCAACAGCGACTTGGCCTGCCACCAAATTCTTAATGTCAGTTCTCATTGAGCTTATCTGCCCCCATCCCCAAATAATTCATTGGCTAGGTCAAAATTGAGGGACCCAATCCCTTCTTGTTCCCGCATCAAATGACCACTACTTAATCAGTTGCATTGCACTGAGAAAATTGTTGGTCAATTTTCTTCACTTTCCTTTAAATAAAAATTGCCGCTAAAAACTATCAAATTTTAATTTTATTGATATCCCTCTGGCCATATTTCTGATGGCTTTACTCTGGTGACCTGTCAGTCCCTATACTGGATGGGCTTTACCAGTACTGATGGTCACTATGGCCCCTACCATCATCAACTGGATTCAGCGAGTTAGATACTTCTGGCAATTCAACCCCATTATTTCAAACATCCGCCAACAATATACTGGGATCTTGTGGCCTTACATCCACCATTTCCAAGCAAGGATCCGCTCCCTTGTCTCCTCAATTGAATTGAACCCACCCACCAGTGACATTGTAGAAAATATATCTATGGCACCATCCCCTGCAGCAAGACCCCCAGTGCTCGGGGTTGTCTCCATTTGGTTCATTCTTGGGTTTCTGTTCACTATTTCCCTACACCAGTGGTTTATTATTTCCCAATTCTATGGCTCCATACAACGTCATACATACAGCAATGCCTTTGGCATTCTGGCTTGCTTTTTGGGTACTTATGCATCCCAACTGGCAGGCCAGTCTAAACTTCTACCGTTTTCATAACATAGATTTAATAAATGAACAAGGTGGAATCACCTGAGTGATTCTGCGATTGTTGGGCCAAATTGTGGCAAATGCACAAGGGCTGGCAAGGTGTTTGGCCCCGTTAGGGACCACAAACTGTAGAACAGGGTCTGAGCTGTAAATGACCAACCCTTCCGCCAATTTATGGTAGAAAACTGCAGGGGGAGATAGGTGGGAAAAACCTACAAACTGCACCATGAGAGTAGTGTCTGTGGGTAGACAGGTTTGAGTGGTCAGCAGGGGTTTTTCTAAAAATTAATGAAATAGTAGCTGCCATTACAGCATTGGCTTTGCTGGTGAAGCTGAGATCAAAACACCCCTTATAGGGGTAAAAATTGATGAAGCCCATGGACTTCATCACCACAAGCACCTCCTCAATAAATTTCTTATCAGAATAAGGAAACAGTGCGCCATATTTGACATGAAGGCTGAAGCACATGTTGCTCCAAGGGAGCACCAGGAGGCTTCATGGCACTGCCTGGGAGCGTGCAAGGTGGGTGGCAAGGTCCTTCAGTGGGACAAATCTCCCCACCAAATTGGGAGGGCTGGACCCTACCCACAAACACTTGGGTGCTGAGCAAAAATGCTCGACGGTGCTGGTCTGCTTCCCCAGGAGGGAACAGCAGCTGGCATCAAAGCAGGCAACTCAGATGTTAGCTGCTGGCAACTTGACATTCAAATCAAAATTAAATTTTATTACTTTCTGACTGATTCAACTGATTTGATTTTTTAAATTTCAAGAACTGATTGGTGCAAGAGAGAAAAATATGTTACATACTCAAACTTTTTAAGTACAAAGAGATGTTTTGGGTAGCAGTTTGATGTTATTTGATTGATTTGATAGGTTTTTTTGTTTGACCAAGTGGTTGATAGCTTTTGTTTGAATTAATAGGACACAGTTTAGTTTTGAGGGGTGATTAGTTATTGGTTGTTTTGATAAGTTCAGTTTGGTTTACCTGAGTAGTTTTTGGTTGATTTGATTGAGCAATTAAATTTGGCTGAGTGGTTTTGTTTATCTATAATATAAAATCTAAGTTAATAAATTACAAAACTGAAATTTTATAGACACCTTAGCAAAGCATGGATAAATTTGCTAGTATATATATAAGATTTAAAAGTTTATTTATATTTTAATTGTTAATTGATATATTTTAGCTGGCAATTTTATATGGGTGATTCTTTAGTTTTAATGGTTTTGCCAAGTGGTTTGGTGTTATTTGATAATTTGTTAAGCTTGATAGTTTAAAAAGCAGCTTGGTATTATTTGGTAATTTGGTAGGCTCAAAGGTTTGCCAAATGGCATAGTGTTTGGTTAATTTAGCAGGCTCAATGGTTTGCCAAGTGGTTTAGTACAAGTTCTCACTAGCACAGCCTCTATTTGGCTACCAGCTACACTGGTGACCTCTTTCCAGTATCTGCACCATAGCTATGCTCTGAGCCTCATTTACCTTAAAAACTATTAATTGTGACACTTGGACAAACAGCTTTGCTGTTGCCCTCATAGCCTATGAGCTAACTTATTTTTAATAAAATATAACTCTGAGCAATACTCTAAGGTTCAAAATACTTATGATAGTATGATATACTACCATAAAAATATCATTTGTGCCACTCAGAATAACAGCTTTGCTGTTGCCCTTGTGGCTGGTTAAATAGTAGCATAACTTCAAATAAAAACTCTATAATATAATTTAAGCGTACAAACTTAAGCAAACTGAGTATATCAATAAAACTAAGTGCTTTAGTGCAGATTAAAATATAATTATTCAAGGTTATTTTAGTTAGGTGATGTATAGTAGAAATTAAAGAAATAGATATCAGGATAAGCCAAACATTAAAAGGACAAACACCTTAACATAGTCATAATAGAATAAAAATAATATTCTCCAAGATTTATAATTATTATACTGATTAAATTGTTAGACTATTATTACCTGGAGAAAACTAAACATAATTTTTATTTGCCACCAATCTATCACTTTTCAAAATAAGCAATTCAAATATTGATATCTTAGTAGATTAATTATAAAAAATCAAAATTTACCTTGATAATGATATTAGCAAATATTTAGGATGGTAACAGCTTATGGTGAAATTAAGTTCAGCAAAACTACTACTTTATATTAGATTAAATTAAAAATATTAAAAACTTATTCTAATAATCTTAATAAACACAGAAAATTATAATAGTTTATGCAGAAATCAAAATCAATAAAGTTACTAAAAATATTACCAAATAAGAAGCAAAACTCACCTTAAAAAGATGTTTGCAATCATTTCAGATGATTGCATATAATCATGCTGAAAACAAATATCTAGTGAAAAATAAGTATACTTATTAAAAAACTTACCTCAAAAAGATAACAATGAACAATTTAAATCATAGATGATCATACTGAAAACAAAATTCTAACAAATTTAATAATTAATAGCTCTAGATAGTAAAAAATAAGTAAAACTAATAAACAGCTTACCTTAAAATAAGCCCAATACAACTCCCTAAAATTTAAAAAAATCACTGGGATCAAAAATCTAAAAATTAATAACTAAATTTACTTTTTACTGCTAAACTAATAAAAATAAATATTTATTATATTTTTCCTGAATAACCAAAAACTAAAAAGTGCTTACTTTGCATTAGTATTATAATTCTACAATTTAAGTGGGAATAGCAAAACAACAATCCAGTAAATGTTTTCTTAAACCTTAAATAAAATAAAAACTAAAAAGTGCTTATCTTTGTATTGAAATTATAATTATGCAAATTAAGTGCTGAATAATAAAAACATCAATCTAGAGAATATTTTTGCTAAATTTTATATAACTAAAAGCTCTTAATATGCTTACCTATGCAATAAAATTATAAGCATGAAATTTAAGCGTGGATAATGAAAACAACAACCTAGTAAATGTTTTTCTATATCCTAAATAACCAAAAACACAAAGTGCTTACCTTTGCATCAAAATTATACTTCTGAAATTTAAGTAGGAATAATCAGAACAATAATCTAGTGAATGTTTCCCTAAATCTTAATTGCCTAAAAACTAAACAGCACTTAACTTTGCAGTGAAATTATGGTTCTGTAGATTAAGTGAGGGTAATGAAAACATACATCTAGAGAATCTATTTACTAAATCTTAAATAAATAAAGACTAAAAAGTGCTTACCTTCACATTAAAATTATAATTCTGGAATTTAAGTAAGGATAATGAAAACAACTATCTAGAGAATCTTTTTTTCTAAATTGTAAATAACCAAAAACTAAAAAGTGCTTACCTTTGAGTCAATATTATAATTCTGCAATTTAAGTGGGGCTATCATCCCTAAAATAATTAATACTTTGAACTATTTATATATTATAGTACTGAATCTATTGATATATTAAAAGTTAGTTATACTTACCTAAAAACATTATAGCTATTTGCACATTAATATTGTTAAAAGCTTTATGGAATCAATTCATAACAATAACTAACAGCAAGCTCATCAGTGGAGCTTAAATTATATGTTTTGATTGGTTATAATTCATGGTTAAGTTCTAAATACCTTTATATAATTAAATTAAATTTAAGAAATTTGATGTTGAATCATCTATAAAATAAATAAGTCATTGGAGAATTGGAGAATCAATCTTACCTCAATTTTATGATACACCAAAAATCTCAGATTGGCTGTTCTTCCCCAGAGTGGAAGGTAGTAAAGTTAGATTTAAGAATTCAATTTGCTCTACTAATAAGATCTCAAAATCCAATTGGCAACAGGTAAGCTTCGAATCTCATAGTTTCACTACTAAGCTATCTATACCTGAATAGATTTACTTTTCAACTCCTATGAATAATTTAGACTTAGCATCACTGATAGCAAATTAAAATATGATGTCATGTTTTGTATCATTTAGCTGAAAAAAGCCCAAAACAACACCCCGAGCTTAAAAGGGTGATCCCAAGAAGCGGCGCGCAAATCTCACTTCCTAGCCCCATGGGTTGAAGAAAGATGTGTTAATTTTATAGTTCAATTACATTCCTAACTTATTGATGGCCATCTATCAAAATCTATTTAATACACATTCATTGACTGATGTACTGACATCTGAAACCTTCAAGTCTGATAGGTTCAATCTATTTGGGTGAGTGAAAATTGGTGAATCATTGAATCTGAATTTATCGAGTTTGATGGGTTCAATCTATTTGGGCGAGTGGGTGAGAATTGGCATATCATAATTTACCAAATTGTTCAACTGAAACTAATCGAGTTTGATAGGTTCAATCTATTTGAGCGAGTAGGTAAGAATTGGTGAATATTATCAAATAATTCACCAAATTGCTCACCTGAAACTCAACAAAAATTGGTGTTAGAGTTTTAAGTAGATCAAGTACTTAGGATCAGCTCACCAGCCATGAGGGCAACGGCAAAGCTGTTAGTCTGAGTGGCTCAAGGTTAGTGTTGGCACAGCCTATAGGCTATGTCAGTGCAAGCTTATCTTTTTTGACATGATAATATCTTTTAGCTGGACATGATTCCACACTTTTTGTTACATCATACTGTTATGTCATCATCACGCTGTTTTTGACATGATAATGTCTTTTAGCTAGACATCATTTGAAACTTCTGGTAATGCTCATTTACCATCACGCTGTATGATGACATCATTGTGTCCACTCTTTCGATTCTCCACAGTCTATAAATCTTTGGTCTCTGTTGTTTTTAACATGATAATATTTGATATTTAGTAAATATATTAACATGATAATAATTTGTTATATAGTAATACATTTGTTATATAGTAAATATTAGTTAAATATAAAATATGATATTTGCACAAAAGAAACAATCAGTAAGTCAGTAACCATAAAAATGTTGCGTTTGGCTGGCAGCTGAAAGATATTATTATGCTCTTAAGCTTTTACCATTTTATAAACGGTACTTCCAATTTTTAGCACTAGGTGGTCCCAACCTAATGGGGATACACCGATATCAGTGTGAGCTTATCATCTGATAAACTTAAAAGCTGTAGTGAAGTACAGGTATTTGATGTTAGGTTTATATAATTTTAAAAACTTGCCTAATTTGGTTCACCTAATTAATAAAATACTTTTGGCAAGTTAAGTAGAAGTTAATTTAGTAGTTTAGAAGATATGTCACATACACAATGATTTTAATTATCTTCAACACCCGCAGCTAAATAGTTCATTTTGTGCGCCTTTTTGTGGGGTCACCCTTTTAAGCTCGGGGTGCTGTTTTGGAGGGTTTGGTGGCTTTTTGATTTAGTTTATGACATCATAAATTGTTTTGCTTTTGGCAACACTAACCCAAAATTTAGGCAATCAGGTCACTTAAAGGTAGTTTTTCAACCCCCGAGTTTATTTTGTAGCGAATCAAAAAGCTTTAATCTCACTTTATGACCTCCGCCTCAATGGTGAGCATGCATTTGGAGATATTGGAGTATATTTAAAATTGTATATATGAACTAGATTCTCACTATATAAAATATATTCTCCAATTTTCCAATAAATAAACATGAATGATACTGCCTACAAGTCTATTTAACAATTTTTCAATAATCATAAATGATACTGCCTATCAGATTTATTTAATTATAGATATATAAATAGGAATCTCTATATAAATTATATTTTATTAATTTCCAATATAATGAATAAAGCTGCTTATAGATTTATTCAGGATTATACTATAAACTAGATTCTTCATAGATAAAACTATTACTTATTATATTTGAATTATATACTAAAGCAGATTCTCCATAGAATATATAATATGTATTAAAATTATATTGTAAAATAGATTTTCCATAGATAAAATATATTATCCACTTCTACAATAAAAAATAATTTATGCCATCTATCAGATTTATTCTTTTTAATACAATAGCATAACTTTATTTGCATATTGATCTAATCTGATTCTAAAATTTAAGTTTTGAATTATATTGACTGCAGCCAATAAGATAAAATTAAAATTATGATGATTTAACATCATATAATTGTTATAATCTGATTAGAATGGTAAGTTTTAATCTAAATTTATAGTTTTGTAATTGATCTAATTTGATTAGAATGGTAAGTTTTGATTGAAATTTAGAGCTTTAAAATATATTAAATGCAGCCAAATAAAAAATATACATGTTTGATGATTTAACTTAACCTAACTAATCTAATCTGATTAAAAATGGTAAGTTTTGATCTACCTTTTTTATAAAAAATATAAATTCAACCAATTGGATAAATTTTATTTAAATTATGATTTACATAATCCTTTGATCTAATCTGATTAGATTAGTTTTTAATGTATATTAAAGCTTTAAACTAAATCAAATGAAGCTAATTGATAAATTTTATAAGTATGATGATTTAACTTCAAGCAATCTAATCTGATTAAGATGGCTTTAATTTTGATCTAAAACTAAAGTTTAAGGTTTTAAACTATATCATAAGCAGCCAATTGGATAAATTGTATTAGTATAAATGATACTTTAATGTTATTTGAATGATCTAATCTGATTAAAATAGTTTAGTTTAGATTGAATATTTAGTAATTAAAATTTATTGTATAAAATACTTTGGAAAAATCTATTAGTATAATAAGTAATTGTTATCAAATCAATCTATTCTGATTAAAAATAACTTTAGTTTAGACTAATATGAAAGTGTTTTAGAGAACCATCTAGTACTAAAAAAAGAAAGTGTTTTAGCCTATATTATTGTAGACAATTGGATAAATTTTACTATTATATGATCTATCATTATCTAATCAGTCTAATCTGATAGAAACAGTTTTAGTTGTAAGTTAATAATATGCACCCCCACTCTAATGTAGACCCTTCTGGGATAATTGGAGTATCCCAAAAATTAGGTAAAATAAATTTTATGATTCTAAATACTTAACAGTTATATATATGATTTGATACCAGATATTTTGAATTAATCTGTAGTTTTATATTTATAAAACTTACCTGCATTTTTTAAACAATAAAATCATACCAAATTCAAGCTCCACTGATGAGTATAAAGTATGAAATACTATTATACTATAGATTGACTATTTGATGCTTTTATCAATGTTATTAATACATAAATAGCAATCATGTTTATAGGTAGGCCAGACAACTTTTAACTTAACTCATCATGATAATAAACCATAAAGTTTACATAGTGATAACTGTTTAATTTTAATAAATAACTTCCTTAATTAAATTGCAGAATTATGGTCTCATCACCAAGGTAAGCATAAATATCTTAGGTCTGATATGTAAATCAATTTCATTTTGTTTTGAGCCTTTTGATAATTTTATATTTTTTAAAACCTATAGATACTGATGGTTTACTTTACTAGATGTTTGCTTCCAGTATAACATCCACAATCTGATGTAGTCATTGATATCTTTTTAAAAGTAATTTTAATATTGTACTTATTTTATAAACTATAGCATTTAATTTTGATTCTTTACTAGATGCTTGACTTCAGTATGACCATTTGAATTTGAAATGATTTATATCTTTTCAATGTAAGCTTTTGGTAGTGATAAATTAGTTTTGGTGGGTATGTTTTGATTTACCCATCTGTAATCATCTGAAATTGTCATAAACATCTTTTTAAGGTGAGGTTTGTTTTTTGCTTGTTAAAATTTTTAGTAAAGTGTTTGATTTTGGTCTCAGCTTCAATTATCTGTTTTTAACTATATTTACTAACATCCTCATGATAAGCTTTAATATCTTTATTTGATCTAATATAATGTTTTAATGTTGTCAATTTTGATTTTAGCATCTATCTGAAATGGCTGCAACATCTTTTAAAGGTGAAGTTGTTTCTTACTTGGTATTATTTTTAGTAATATTGTTGATTTAGATCTCAGCATACTTATATGTTACCTTTTATATCTATAAATATTTTAAGGCAAATTTTAATATTTTTACTTAAATTAATACAAGTTAGTAACTTTTTATTTAATTTACTATATTCTATCTGTAATTATCTATGTTTACTAACATCATCAAGGTAGTGTTTATTATTTCTTGCTCTACTTCTATTTAACTTTAAAATAATTTTATATTAACAAAAAGTAATAAATTGACAACAAATTTTTATATAATGAGTTTATTCCAGGTTTTAATTTTCTAGATGATCTAACCATTAAACATGATTTATCTAATTTAGCTATTTATATTGCTTTAAACTATTATGACTTTATTAAAGTGTTTGCTCTTTTAATGGTTGACTTATAAATAAACCTATTCATTTAATATTTACTATACTTCAATTAAATCAGATGTACTTTATTAAATACATTTATATTTGTATTAAGATATTAGATTGTACTGCTTATGATCAGTTTTCTTGAGTCTATAAGCTTAGTTAATTATAGAGTTTTTATTTGGAATTATGCTACTGTTTTTCTAGCTACAAGGGTAACAGTAAAGCTGTTAGTCCAAGTGGCAAATGATAGGTTTATGTTATTATACCACACTATCATATATATTTTGAACCTTAGAGTACTGCTTTAAGGTATAATATTACAGTAAAAAAGTTAGCTCACAGAGCACAAGGGCAACAGCAAAGCTGTTAGTCTGAGTGCTACATATGATTGGCTTTATATATTATACCATACTATCATGAGTATTTTGAACCTTAGAGTGCTGCTCAGAGCTCTCTCTGCTCGGCATAACTTTATGAGCAAATTAATTTTGGTAAATCAAAAAACAAACACTTAATTGCACACCAAAGTCTTTCTCCAATGTTGTCAGATCCCCTGCTGGCTGTCCCAGCATGGGGCAGCGGCAAAACTTCCCTCTCCATTTTCCATCTGACAGAAAAACGCGCTTGGACTGGCTTGCCCAGTCATTTCAAACCCTTGGGACAATTCGTCCCTCCCAAGGATCTTGATGCCCATCTTTTCTGAGCCCAAGTGGTGCCCCGCTGCCCCCTGGTGCTCCTTTGGAGTAACATGCATTTTGGCCTTAGGGTTAAATATGGGAAATTCTTCTCCTATAATGACCAAGCCATTATCAAAATGGCTTAGATGGTGATGACACCAGCCTGTTTTATTGACTTCTGTCCCTATAAGGGGTACTTTGATCTTGGCTTCCCTGTGAAGCTGATGCAGCCACTGCAGCAATGGTGCCATTAATTTTTAACAATAAATCACTCCCAACAACTTGGACCTGGCTCCCAACGGACACCACCTTGGTGGTCAAGTTTGCTGGTTTGCCCACCCACCTCCCCCCAAAGTGCTTCACCAGGAGCTGATGGAAGGTTTGGCAGCCTATGGCGCCAACTCCATCTTACACTTTGTGGTCCCAAATGGGGCCACATGCCTCACTGGGCCTCAGGTATATGCCACGATCAGCCCTGAATTTATGAAAATTTCTTTGGCAATTCCCCCTTGTGCCACCATCCCATCTGCCCCTGACCATCCATTCTGGGACCGCGTTGAGGGTGAATGGACGATTTGTCCATCCTGTTTCAAGTTAGACCACTTGAAATGTAAATGCCCATACTCAGAAACTTCCATTGACGCTGAAAGTTTGCCCAATGCCCACCAATCTGCCACCCACACCGCACCAACTCAGACATGAGGTGCCATCCTACCTTTCCCTCCTCCAATGCCTGATACTGCAGCTGCACCTACAGCCACCAATCAGCACCCACCTTGCCCCAATGCCACAAATAATTCATCCAACCAAACATCAGATTGGATCCCAGTTTGATCCCATGCATCTGTAAACAAACCAAACAAACCTCAACCATACGCTGAATCCCCAATCTAATTCAACCAAAATCCATGAGAGTTATTGGATGAAATTTATGAATCAGGTAATGTCATTGAAGAACTGATGCTGCAACTTGAGCAGCTCTATGATGCAGAATGGGATGCAAAATTTCCACCTCAGAAATATATCCCACAACCTAATGCCAAACTGTTCTACAGCAACCACCAACTTGCAGTAGAAGCAGCTGCCACATCAGATTGCTATCCACTTTGCAAAGCTGCCACCAAATCTGTGGCTGCACTTGCAGGAGGAATTACACCTCCCATCATCCCCATAAATCTTACTGCACAAAGTAAGATCAACATAAAACTTTACACAAAAACGTCACTGAAGCCATTTAGAATGTGGTAACAGTAGCATGGAATCCAAAAGCAAAAATAACATGAACCAACATTGCCATGTTTGTTAAATTCCCAGATGCCCACCTCAAAGCTGAAGATGCTTTGGGCAAATACATCATTGGTATAATAATTGCTGGCAACTATTTGGAAGTTCCAGTCATCAAGGATATCAAACCCCATGCCGCTGATGCCCCCACACCCTTACTATCTGCCTTAACATGCACCCTACTCTGGAATGAGATGGATGCAGCCAAAGATGAGCCCCCCAATCCCCCCTCCCCATCCACCATGGAGGGATAGCAGTATTTGCTGCCCACCTGATTGGATATTTTGTTAGGTACAATTCAATTGATCTGTCCATTTTAGGCATTTCATTTGAATCATTATTTTTTATTATAATTTTTAGTTTTAGTTTGGTAATGTCCATCCCCTGGTTGGCTTACCTCAGTTAAATAAAAAAAGAGTGCTGCTCAGAGGTATAATTTACAGTAAAAAAGTTAGCTCACAGGGTATAAGGGCAACAGCAAAGCTGTTAGTCCAAGTGCCACAAATAATAGCCTTTATAATTATACCATCCTATCATAAACATTTTGATTCTTATAGCATTTCTCAGAGTTATGTTTTAATAGTAATAAGTTAGCTCATAGGCCATGAGGGCAACAGCAATGCTGTTAGTCCAAGTGTCACAGATGATAGTTTTTATGGTATTATACTATAATACTTTAGTATATTGAACCTTAGAGCTATGCTTTGAATTATATTTTTATAGTAATAATCTAGCTTACAGGCTACAAGGGCAACAGCAAAACTGTTAGTCTGAGTGGCACAAAATATGGTTTTTCAAAGATAGATGGGGCTCAGAGTATAGCGAAGCACAGCTTTAGCTGTGCCAATGAGAGCTTATCTTCAACACACACAGCTAGGTAGTTTGTTTTGCATGCCTCTTTGTGGGGTCACCCTTTTAAGCTCAGGGTGCTGTTTTTGGGGGGTTTGGCAGCTTTTCAATTTAGTTTATGATGTCATAAATTGTTTTGCTTTTGGCAACATTAACCTCAAATTTAGGCAGTCAGGTCACTTAAAGGTAGTTTTTTGATCCCCAAGTTTATTTTGTAGCAAATCAAAAAGCTTTATTCTCACTTTATGACCTCCGCCTC
The DNA here is from genome assembly GCA_022478985.1 of Massospora cicadina. Classification (NCBI taxonomy): domain Eukaryota; kingdom Fungi; phylum Entomophthoromycota; class Entomophthoromycetes; order Entomophthorales; family Entomophthoraceae; genus Massospora; species Massospora cicadina. The sequence goes on from JAKSZP010012038.1 coordinate 67,734, forward strand.
AATGTTGAGCATGCATTTGGAGATATTGGAATATATTTAAAATTGAATATATGAACTAGAATCTCACTATATAAAATATATTCTCTGATTTTCCAATAATCATGAATGATACTGCCTACAAGTCTATTTAACAATTTTTCAATAATTATAGTTGATACTACCTATCAGATTTATTTAATTATAAATATATAAATAGGAATCTCTATATAAATCATATTTTTAAATTTTCCAATATAATGAATAAAACTGCTTATAATATTATATAAGACTATACTATAAACTAGATTCTCCACAGATAAAACTATTACTATTATAAAAATTAAGTACTAAAGAAGATTCTCCATAGAATAGATAAGATGTATTAAAATTATATTGTAAAATAGATTTTCCATAGATAAAATATATTATCCACTTCTACAATAAAAAATGATTTATGCCATCTATCAGATTTATTCTTTTTAATACAATAGCATAACTTTATTTGCATATTGATCTAATCTGATTCTAAAATTTAAGTTTTGAATTATATTGACTGCAGCCAATAAGATAAAATTAAAATTATGATGATTTAACATAATATAATTGTTATAATCTGATTAGAATGGTAAGTTTTAATCTAAATTTATAGTTTTGTAATTGATCTAATTTGATTGAAATGTTAATTTTTAATAAAAAATTTAGAGCTTTAAAATATATCAAATGCAGCCAATTGGATAAATTATATATGTTTGATGATTTAACTTATCCTAAGTGATCTAATCTAATTAAAAATGGTAAGTTTTGATCTAACTTTTTTTATAAAAAATATAAACTCAGCCAATTGGATAAAGTTTATTTTTTTAGTACTAGATGGTCCCAACCTAAGGGGGATTCATCGATGTTGGATAAAGTTTATTTATAAGTATGGTTTACATAATCAATTGCTCTAATCTGATTAAAATAGTTTTAATGTATATTTAAAGCTTTAAACAAAATCAAATGCAGCTAATTGGATAAATTTTATAAGTATGATGATTCAACTTCATATAATCAATCTAATCTGATTAAGATGGCTTTAGTTTTGATCTAAACCTAAAGTTTAAGATTTTAAATTATATCATAAGCAGCCAATTGGATAAATTGTATTAGTATAAATGATACTTTAATGTTATTTGAATGATCTAATCTGATTAAAATAGTTTAGTTTAGATTGAATATTTAGTAATTAAAATTTATTGTATAAAATACTTTGGAAAAATCTATTAGTATAATAAGTAATTGTTATCAAATCAATCTATTCTGATTAAAAACAATTTTAGTTTAGACTAATATGAAGAGTTTTAGCCTATATTTTTGTAGCCAATTGGATAAATTTTACTATTATATGATCTATCATTATCTAATCAGTCTAATCTGATAGAAACAGTTTTAGTTGTAAGTTAATGATATGCACCCCCACTCTAATGTAGACCCTTCTGGGATAATTGGAGTATCCTAAAAATAAGTAAAATAAATTCTATAATTCTAAATACTTAACAGTTATATATGGTTTGGTACCAGATATTTCAAATTAATCAGTACTTTTATATTCGTAAAACTTACCTGCATTTTTTTAACCAATAAAATCATACCAAATTCAAGCTCCACTGATGAGTATGAAGTATGAAATACTATTATACTATAGATTGACTATTTGATGCTTTTATCAATGTTATTAATATATAAATAGCAATCATGTTTATAGATAGGCCAGGAAAATTTTAACTTTACTCATCATGATAATAAAGTATAAAGTTTACATAGTAATAACTATTTAATTTTATAAATAACTTTCTTAATTAAATTGCAGAATTATGGGTTCAGAACCAAGGTAAGCATAAATATCTTAGGTCTGATATATAAATTAATTTCATTTTGTTTTGAGCCTTTTGATAATTTTATATTTTTTAAAACCTATAGATACTGATGGTTTACTTTACTAGATGTTTGCTTCCAGTATAACATCCACAATCTGATGTAGTCATTGATATCTTTTTAAAAGTAATTTTAATATTGTACTTATTTTATAAACTATAGCATTTAATTTTGATGCTTTACTGGATGCTTGACTTCAGTATGACCATTTAAAATCTGAAATGATTTATATCTTTTCACTGTAAGCCTTTGGTAGTAATAAATTAGTTTTGATGGGTATGTTTTTTAAAGCTATCTGGAATGGTTATGAACATCTTTTTAAGGTGAGGTTTGTTTTCTGCTTAGTAATATTTTTAGTAAAGTTATTAATTTTGATCTCAGCCTAAACTATCTGTTTTAACTATATTTATTATTAGGTTCAAGGTAAGTTTTAATATTTCTAATAGATCTAACATGTTATAATTTTATTTTTAATTTCATTATATTCTATTTGTTATCATATATATAGTTATTGATATCATCAAGGTAGGGTTTGTTATTTTTCTAGCTACTGAATTTAGCTTTAAAATAATTGGTTACTAGCAAGAAGTGATAGCTTGGTATTAAATTTTATCATACTGAGTTTTTTTCCAGATTTTTAAATTTATAAATAATCTAACCATAATTAATTATTTTATCTAATATTACAATATTATATTGCCTTTAGTTTATTATAACTTTAAAAAGAAATTTCTCTTCTAATAGGTGACTTATACTAAAACTTATTTAATTCATCTCTACTTTAATTTCAATTAAATCTGCTTCACTGACTAATTATAATTTTATTTATATTAAGGCATTTGATCATGTTGCTTATGCTCAGTTTATTTGAGTTTGTAAGCTTAATTAAAGTATAGAATTTATTATTTTAAGTTATACTACTATTTTCCTGACTACAAGGGCAATAGCAAATCTGTTAGTCAGAGTGCCACAACTGATAGTTTTTATAGTACTATACCTTATTATAGTAAGTGTTTTGAACTTTAGCTTATTGCTCAAAGTTTTGGAAAATATTATTAAGTTAGCTTATAGGTCATGAAGGCAACAGCAAAGCTGTAAATCCAAGTGGAACAAATAATAGCTTTTATGGTATTATACCATATAAGTGGCACAAATGATAGCTCTTATGGTATCAAACTATACTATTTTAGTAATTTGGACCCTAGAGCAATGGTCAGAGTTATATTTTTATAATAATAAGTTAGTTCACAGACATGAGGGCAACAGAAAAGCTGTTAGTCCAAGTGGCACAGATGATAGTTTTTATGGTATTATACTATAATACTTTAGTATATTGAATCTTAGAGCTATGCTTTGAGTTATACTTTTATAGTAATAATCTAGCTTCCAGGCCACAAGGGCAACAGTGAAACTGTTAGTCCAAGTGGCAAAAATGATAGTTTTTTAAAGGTAACTGGGGCTCAGAGTGTAGTGGAGGTACAGTGTCATGGAAACGGCAGAAGAAGTTTAGACCAGCCTGCCAGTCAGAATGCTTGAGCAACTAAAAGGCAAGCTGGAATGCCAGGGGCATTGCCAACTGTGCGACTTTATATGGAGCTGGGAAGTGTGATACAACAAAGTGGTGACATAGCAGCAAGGTAAGGAGTACTTGCTGGACCCAATCAGCAACAGAGGGAGCCATGGTGACCAAAAGAATGTTTAATGCCCACCCAAAATGTGGGGTGATGGACCACCAGAGAAATGCCATCAGGGATGCAGCAAAATGGGGGAAGAATAAACAAATAAAAATTTCTTTTGGTAAAATTTTATTGGGGAAGGAAAGTAAGAAAATCAACCAACAATTTTTTCAGTGCCATGCAACTGATTAAATAGTGGTCAAATGGGTAGTGACAGGGTGGGTTTGGGGCCCAACAAATCCAGCCTGACTGGCGCATTGTTTGGGAATGGGGGGGCTTATTCTTTGAGAACTGACATTGCAAAATTCGGCGGCAGGCTGAGTCCCTGTCAGTTTGACCTCAAACGTCTGAACCAGGGCTTGACTACGTTTCTGACGATTAGCATAATGGCGTTTGGCCTAATGGGCGACGGGAATCCCCAAGGCCATCCCTTATAGAGATGGGTCCATTTGGTTGGGAATAGGTTCAGGATGGCCAACCCGCCCTCACCTGGTCATTTAACTGTTCATTTAGTCAAGAGCGGCATATCAGGCACAGCGCCCAAATTGCTATTTGAGGGCTTCAAACTTATGTCAATAACACCCAATATTTGTTCAACTGGTCTGGAAATTGAATTGGGACTGTCGGGCAATCTGGCCGATATCTCATCCTTCATGCTTCTACAGCCATTCAAATTTTGCGAATCCACCAGATTGCCAACCAAAGTAAATCTGACCAATTTTAATTTGATAAACTTGGCGCAGATTTTGCTAATTCCCCGCAACAGTTCTGCTGAGGTCAGTATGGGTATTGGGGATGGGATTCAAAGCAGACAAGCTGTTACCCATCGCTCATCTACTATGTGAGTGAGGTCGCCCTGAGTGATGAGGGGTGCCACCATCCTCTTTGGTATCTTCTTATTCAGGAATGGGAAGATGGAGCGATTGAGAGCCAAAGGATGTTCCCCAGGACTTACATTACCCTTTCCTTTTTCCAAAGGAATGGCACCCCCACCAGGAAATTGCGCCAGAGCCACATTCTTGTGTACTTTAGGTAGCTTGATAGCCATAATCGTTGCAACTTTCTGAGGGGGATGGGGAGCATCAGGGTGGGATGCGTGGAAAGCTTTGACCAGAGACATGCAATTTGCACAATTGCGCACCTTGACCCAACTATTTTCATAAGCTGGGTATCCTTTTCAGGCTATGAGATATTGAACTGAATGCCGCAATTTGTGAGATGCTAAGATAGCTTCTACCTCAGCCTCTTTCTCGCTATTAATGATGATTGGTTCTGGGTCTGTGGTAATTACACCTTTGAAGGGTGACAACTGGGAAACATGGAAGATCGGGTGCTGCTTTCAATGTGCGGAAAGCTTCAGGTGGAATGCCCCATTACCCAATAATTCCTCCACTATGTGAGGACCCGAATGCTTACTGGCAAACTTGTGGGATGGGGTTTGAATTTGCAAATGCTGGGTATTGAGCATGACATAAGATCCCACCATAAAATTGTGACCCAGCAGGTGCTTATGGTCTGCAAATCATTTATAATCATCAATTGCTTTGGTGAGGTGTTCCCATACCAAGGCTTAAGTTGAACAAATATAGGTAGCATGATCCGTGGCAGCTTGAACTTTAGGTTGCAAGCATGATCCAACTGAAAACAATAGGTTATAGCCCAGTGTTGCTTCATATGGTGAAAACCCCGTGGAGGCGTGGATCCCATTATTGTATGCAAATTGAGCAAGAGGCAAGTCACTGGACCAGGTATCCTGCGCTGCTGTTGCATAGCAACGCAGGTATTGTTCAAGGACTTGATTAACCCGCTTGGTCTGACCGTCAGACTGAGGGGTGATACACCATGGATTGACAGGGGGTTATCTTCAGGATCAATAGGAGCTCATTCCAAAACCGTGCAGTAAACTGAGTGCCCCAGTCACTAACAATTTCCTGGGGAAGACTGAACATCAAAAACACATGTCATACAAAAAGATGGGCAGTTTCTTCTGACATAATCACAGAAGTGCAAGGGATAAAAAGGGAGAATTTAGTGAAGCAATCTACCACCACCATTATTGCTGTAAACCCATTAGAACAGGGGAGATTGACAATAAAATCTACAGATACTGAGGTCCACGAGCCTTCTGCCTGCTGTAAAGGGTGTAGGAGGCCATTCTTACCAGAACAATCTGACTTGGCCCTAGTGCAAGTAACACAATTGGCAATCAAGCTAGAACCTCTTTGTTCAGTCCTGCCCAATTGAAGGTACACTTGATAAGATTGATGCGTTTCTTTTTACCGGGGTGTCCAACTGTGGGAGGATTATGGTGTGCGCAGAATACTTTTGGGTGAAGGGGGAACCCACACATGAGAATGGAAGTAAATGAGACCTTCTTCTAAAGAATATAGGGAGTGTTTAGGACTCAAGTTCATCAACTGTTTGACCAACTCCACGCCCTCAGGACAAGCCATTTGAGCGGCCAACACTTGGGCCAATAATGGTTCATCAGGAGACAACGCGGTTGAGGAAACAATGGAAGGAACGATTGACAGGATCTGAGTGGCAGGGATCATGGTAACGAGATCCACTTCCTTAGATTCCATGGGGCAGTGAGCAGGGCTACAACTTAAGAAGTTGGGGAGGACATTGATTGCACCTTTGACAAATTCATATTTGAAGTTGAAACTACACAGGTCCTGATAGGTTCAGGCCTGCCAGTGCACCAATTTTTGATGTTTGCAGAAATGTAAGAGCCTGATGATCCATGCGAACTGTTAGCTTGTGACAGGCACCCTGTAACAGGTATCGCTAATGAGTTAAAGCCCATGCAACAACCAGTTCCTTGTCATAGATGGTCCAAGGCTGCTCTGTAGTAGTGAATTTTTGGGAAAAATAAGCAACCAGATGTTCAAGACCATTGTGGTCCTGAAGCAGCACCACGCCCACTGCTACCAATGAAGCATCACATGCAACAATATACAGTTTGGTGGGATCAGCATGTTTCAAAATGGGGGGAGACATGAACACCTCTTTGATTGATTCAAAAGCCTTCTGACATTTGGGGGTCCAACAAAATGGTACATTTTTCCCAGTGAGGGGATGGAGCAGAGCAGCCAACTGAGAAAGTGCGGGGAAAATTTTTTCAAAAAAATGATATATCCCAAGAAACTCTGAAGTTGCTTCTGTGTAGTTGGAGTTAACCATTCTCAGACCACATCTAATTTGTTGGGAGGGATAGTGACACCTTCTTTGAGAACTAGGTTTCTGAGAAAGGTAACCTCTTCCTTATAAAATTTGCACTTGGAAGCTTTGAGGAACAACCCTGCTTTATGCAGGGTGTACACCATCGCTTTCAAGTTGATAGAATGTTGTTTGGGGGTTGGGGAATGGACAAGGATATCATTGATATATGCAATAGCACAAGAGAACCGAAGATCCCCTAACGTGTTGTAAATCATTTGTTGGAGTGTAGCAGGAGCATTTTTCAACCCAAAGGGCATAACGCAAAATTGGAAAATGCCTCACCTCATCCAGATTGCGGTCAACCATTCCTGGCCTTCCATCACCCAAATTTGATTAAAAATTGTTCACCAGATCCAATTTTGAAAAAACATGAGATTTAGCAATCGCTTGACTGATTGTCTGTTCTAAGGGCAATGGGTAGGGATCTGTAACTGGTATTTTGTTCAGGTGACTGTAATCTACGAAGGGATGGAGTGATCCATCCAATTTTCTTGCAAATACTATAAGGGAGGTGACAGGAGAGGTTTCTTTGAACATCCAGCCTTTTTTAACATATTGTTCAACCAGGTATTGAGTGCAACCTCTTTCTCTGCTGTATGAGGATACAATGGACAGTTGATGTTCACCAATTCCATGGTTGTTCAAAATCCACAATTGTACCTGGAATATTTTGGCAGATGGTCCACTTTTTCCATATCAAAAATTTCCAATATTGCATTAAGCTTTTAGGGAAATTGGCCAGGATGTCCGCGGAGGTAACTAAGGTAGTGATAGAGCTGGTTCCTTGTATTTTTGAAGGTGTTGATCAAAGGGAACTCTCCTTCTGAATTATCATTGGTAAATGACAATGTATTAGAATCTAAATGAATCTCCACATATTGTTGACGCCACCGTCCCACACCCAAGATCACTGGGAATACCAGGTTCAGCATGGCTGAAAAACAATCGCAGAAGGTATTATGGTGGATTGATAAATGTAACGGCCAGAAAACAACATATGAAGACTGGTAAGTAGATGAGGCCACCATTACTGAGGCGCCCACATCCATTTCCAATTTTAATTTGTTGTGCCAACTCAAAACTCATGAAGTTCCCCACCACTCTGGTATCTACCAGAGCTTTGAAGGATACATGATGAGGACTGACACTGATTCTTATAGGGACAAGGAAATAAGCAGAATTCTGTTTATTTGGAGATTTGGCTGACTTGAGAACAACTGAGGAGATAGCGGGTATGTTGAATCCAGGGTCAGGGTTTTTAGCTGGGGCAAAAATTGGGTATAAAGTGCGGGAGAAATCATTTCTTCTGTCTGGTTTTGAGCAGAGTCATCCATAGTTGAGAGGGTAACCACTGTGGCGCCCAATTCAAAAATCAATGCGGAAATGGCTGGAAGTAATGGTTGGTTGATTATGTCATGGAAACAACAGAAGAAGTTTAGACCAGCCTGCCAGTCAGAATGCTTGAGCACCCAAAAGGCAAGCTGGAATGCCAGGGGCATTGCTGACCGTACGACTTGATATGGAGCCAGGAAGTGTGATACAACAAAGTGGTGACATAGCAGCAAGGTAAGGAGTACTTTCTGGACCCAATCAGCAACAGATGGAGCCATGGTGACCAAAAGAATTGGTAATGCCCACATGAAATGTGGGGTGATGGACCACCAGAGAAATTCTATCAGGGATGCAGCAAAAGGGGGAAGGATAAACAAATAAAAATTTCTTTTGGTAAAATTTTATTGGGGAAGGAAAGTAAGAAAATTGACCAACAATTTTCTCAGTGCCATGCAACTGATTAAATAGTGGTCAATTGGGTAGTGACAGGGTGGGGTCAGGGCCCAACAAATTTGGCCTGACTGGTGCATTGTTCAGGAATGGGGGGCTTATTCTTTGAGAACTGACATTGCAAAATTCGGCAGCAGGCTGAGTCCCTGTCAGTTTGACCTCAAACGTCTGAACCAGGGCTTGACTATGTTTCTGATGATTAGCATGATGGCATTTGGCCCGACGGGCGATGGGAATCCCCCAAGGCCATCCCTTATAGGGACAGATCCATTTGGTTGGGAATGGGTTCAGGACGGCCAACCTGCCCTCGCCCAGTTGTTTAACTGTTCATTCAGTCAAGAGCAGCATATCAGGTGCACGCCTGAATTTCTATTTGAGGGCTTTAAACTTACATTGATAGCACCCAATATTTGTTCAACTGGTCTGGAAATTGAATTAGGACTGTCAGGCGATCTAGCCAATATCTCATCCTTCATGCTTCTACAGCCATTCAAATTTTGTGCATCCGCCAGATTGCCAACCAAATTAAATCTGACCAATTTCAATTTGATAAACTTGGCGCAGATTTTGCTAATTCCCTGCAACAGTTCTGCTGAGGTCAGTATGGGTATTGGGGATGGGATTCAAAGCGGACAAGCTGTTACCCATCGCTCATCTACTATGTGAGTGAGGTCGCCCTGAGTGATGAGGGGTGCCACCATCCTCTTTGGTATCTTCTTATTCAGGAATGGGAAGATGGAGCGATCGAGAGCCAAAGGACATTCCCCAAGACTTACACACAGCTTTAGCTGTGCCAGTGTGAGCTTATCTTCAACCCACTGGGCTTGGAAGTGAGATTTGTGCACGTTTTCTTGGGGTCACCCTTTTAAGCTCAGGGTGCTGTTTTGGGTGGTTTTGGAACTTTTTGATTCATATTATGTCATATTTTGATTTGCTAATAGCAATGCTAAGCTTAATTTGTTTGATAATTTTGGGTTTTGAGTTGATTTTTTTACATTTTATTATAGCATAATTCAGTGGTTCAAATCAACGGTGATTCAAAACTTAATCTGAGAAAAATCAGATTTTGAGATTTTTTAGTAGGGCAAATTAGCTTTCATATAAAAAGCTTTTCCATTCTCACCCTAAGGTAGCAGCTAATTGATGATATTTGGAATATTTTAAAATATTATACAAAATTAATTCTCCAATCCTTTTAAATTGTTTTTTATATATTTATAAATATAGGTGATTTGATGCAAAAACTTTCAAATCTAAAAAACTAACTTCAAATGCTCCAACCAATAATTTCACTTTTAAATTAAGCTCTAATAATGAGCTTAATGTAAGCTAAGGTTGGGAAATTGATTCTTTGAAGCTTTTTGATAATGGGAATGCGTAAATAGCTATTTTTTAGGTAAGTCATTTTCAACAATAAATATAAACCTAATATAAAATAAGAATACAAAATAAAGATTTTATAGTTTTTATTAAATATTTAAGTGTTAAAACCCTAACTTAAACTGCAAAATAATAAACTCAACACAAAAGTAAGCAATTTTTAGTTTTTGGTTAATTATGATTTAGGAAAAAGATTCTCTATTTGTTGTTTTTATTATCCTTGCTTAAATTCCAGATTTATAATTTTTATCGCCAAGGTAAGAAATTTTTAGCTTTTATTTTTTATAATTTAGTAAAAGATTCTCTAGATAGATGTTTTTATTATCCTTGCTTAATTTGTAAAATTATAATTTCAACACAAAGATAAGCACACTTTAGTTTATAGTTATTTAAGATTTAGGAAAAACATTCACTATATTGTTGTTTTAATTATCAGCAACTTAATTACAGAATTATAATTCTAATGCAAAGGTAAGCCTTTTTATAGTCTTTGGTTATTCAGGATTTAGAAAAAGTATTCACCAAATTATTGTTTACATATCCATGCATAAAGTGTAGATTTATAATTTAGCTGCATAACTAGGCACACTAAGAGTTTTTGGTTATTTAGGATTTAGGAAAAACTTACACTAGACAGATATCTTTATTATGCTCACTTAAATTGCAGAATTATATTTTCAACACAAAGGTAAATTTTTAAATAGTAAAGGTTATTTAGGAAAAATATTCATTAAATATATATTTGTATTAGTTTAGCAGTAAAAAATAACTTTAGTTTTTAGTTTTTTGATCTCAGTATGACATTCTTAAATTTGAAGTGTGCTATTGAGCTCATTTTAAGGTAAGCTTTCTATTGGTTTTACTTATTTTTTACTGAACTCACTTTTGAGCAATTTATTTAGAGAGGTTTGTTTATCCACCGCCATCTGGTCACACCTGTTTTCTATTTGATGTCCTCAGATCCGCCGCCTGCCACCCCAGTGTGGGGCAGCGGTACTCCACCACCTAGTGTTTTCCACCCAGCGGGCAAACGCGTTTGGATGGGCTTGAACAGCCCACCTACCTCATCTGGCTGGTTTATCCCCCCATGGGACTTAGTGCTCCACCTGGCGCGCATCCATCCTTCTCACCCCCATCCATTCACCCTCCCTCATTCCACCATTCAATTTTGTCACTGTGTTGACTATGGGCGTTTATTTCCATATGCTGACAAGGCAATTATTGACCTAGCCACCGCGGCCTTCATGCAGGCTGGCTTTATCAATTTCTACCCATTTAAGGGCTACTTTGATATTGGGTTCCAAACAGAGGAGGATGCTACAGCGGTGGCAATAACTCCTTTAATTTACAAAAAAACCCCTATTCCCACTACCCATACTTGCCTCCCTTTGGACACCACCCTGGTGGTATCAATTTGTAAATCTTTCATCCCACCTCCCGCCCCAAGTTTTATATGACCAGTTGGTTATGGGGCTTATGGCTTATGGCACTCAGCCCAACCTCATCTTTGCAGTACCCTCTGGTGTGGAGCACCTCGCTGCCCCTCATGCAACTGCCACCATCATCCCACACCACCCTGCCATAGCCCACCGAATCCCCCCACACTAGTGTTGCAGCAGCGCCAGATCATTTCTTTTAGGCTCAGGTCAATAATGGTCAGCAGATTTGTCCCCTCTGCTTTGGGCTTGACTATGCAAAAAAGCTTGCCCACATGCCACTTCTGCTGATGCAGCTTCAGAGCCCCCCTCTGCGGGTTCTTTATGGGGCACTTTGCTGCCCCCTCCCACCCTCCACTCTCATTCAATGGGCCAGAATGGGAAATCAGCCCCCCAAATCCTCCAGCCACATTCTCCCACCTAAACCTACCCCAGCCAATCAGAGCCAGTCTTGGACCACCCTTCACACCCAAGCACCCATCCATTTGCCCACTCCCATCCACCCAACTTTTAATGCCACTATTCTTGTGAACCAAAATCCATGGGACCTATTGGCAGAGGTTGACAAATCAGGTAACGTTCTCATTAGTGAGCATTCTGGTCAACCTCTCAGCCAATATGATTATGGTCAGGCTGAATTTTTCCTTCCTGACTTTGATAAAACCTCACCCCCAGACATTTCACTCCTCTGTCCAATGCTGCCCCCTACCAAAGTGACCACCAGCTTGCCTTAGCTGCGGTGGCCTCTCTCTGGTGCCCAACCCTATGCAAAACAGTGGCCCAAGCAGTGGCTCAGTTTCAGCTAGGCCTGCCCACCCTCTTCTCCCCCCAACTTTTCTGAATCTACATGCAGCGACATCTTGGAGTTATTTGATGATGCTGAAGCTGCTGTCATGAATGTCACAATGCTTGCTAAATTCAACCCTTCAGCTAAAATCACCTGCCACAGTATCTCCATTTTTGCCCAACTTCCCAAAGCCCACAAAGAAGCTGAAATTCTTGTCACAGCATTTGTTGAAGCACTTTACTGTGCTAATCTTAATGAGGAGGTGGAAAACTCATACTACACCAACTTCCACCCACACTATGCGGATGCCCCAACGCCCTGGCTCTCCACTTTGATCTGCCACTTTAATCAAAATCCCATGATCAAGGTGCATATGTCTGAGGACCAACCCCCTGACCCCCCCCCTCACCCTCTACCATGGTGGGTCAGTGGTTTTCTCTCCCCACCTTTTTAGTAGTTTTATTTCTTTCTGTTTGTTTTTTAGCAGTTTTTTTGTTTTAATTTTGATATTGTCCATCCCCTGGTCACCATACCCTGAATAAATTTGAATTTACTTATTTTTTACTATCTATAGTTATTAATTTATTGAATTTATTAGAAGTTTGTTTCCAGTATGCTCATCTATAATCTTATTTATTCATTGTTATCTTTTCAAGGTAAGTTTTTTGATGATTATAATTAGTATCCACTAGATTTTCATTTTCAGTATGATCATTTGTAATCATCTGAAATGATTGCAAACATCCTTTTAAGGTGAGTTTTTGCTTCTTATTTAATAATATTTTTAGTAGAGTTATTGATTTTGATGCCAGTATAACCTATTGTAATTGTCTGTTTACTAACATTATCAGGTTAAGTTTTATAATATATTTATTTGATTTAGTATAAGGTAGTTGTTTTGTTAATTTTATTTCACCATAAATTATTTATATCCTAAATATTTGCTATCATTTTTGAGGTAAGATTTATTCTTACTTGATCTACTATAATATTGATATATGTATTGCTTATTTTGAGCTATGATAGATTGGTGGCAAATTAAATTATGCTTAGTTTCCTCCAGGTTTTAATATTTTAAAAAATTTAATCAGTATCAATAATTATAAATTTCAGAAAAAATTGCCTTTATTCTATTGTGACTATGTTGAAGGTGTTTTTTTAAAAATGGTTAGCATATCCTAATACCCATAAATTTATTTTCTACTTTACTTCACCTAAATCAAATACCCTTGAATAGCTATAATTTATTCTGAACTAAAGCGCTTGGTCTTAAAGCTTATACTCAGTTTGTTTAAGTTTGTGAGCTTAATTATATTATAAAGTTTTTATTTAGAGGTATACCACTATTTTTCAGCCACAAAGGCAACAGCATAGCTGTTAGTATGAGTGGCACAAATGGTAGTTTTATGACATTATAATATCCTATCATAAGCATTTTGAACTTAGAGCATTGCTCAGAGGTATTTTGAAATAGTAATAAATTAGCTCATAGCCACGAGGACAACAGCAAAGCTGTTAGTCTGAGTGGGACAAATGATAGTTTATTCAAAGGTAAATGGGACTCAGAGTGTAGTGGAGGCACAGCCCTAAGGCTGTGCCAGTGTGAGCCCATCATCAACCCATGGAGCTAGGAAGTGAGATTTGTGCGCCATTTTTTGGGGTCACCTTTTTAAGCTCAGGGTGCTGTTTTGGGAGTTTTTGCACCGTTTAGTTTAAAATATAATGCCATGTTTTAGATTGCTAATGGCCATGCTAAGCCTAAATTGTTAGCTTAAAATATGACATCATATTTTAAGTTGCTAATAGTGGTGCTAAGCCTAAATTGTTAGTTTAAAATATGACATCATATTTTAAGTTGCTAATAGTGGTGCTAAGCCTAAATTGTTGGTTATTTTAGTTATTGGGTTGGTTTTAATTTTTAAATATATTTATATATACTCTATTCAGTGATCAAATCTATTGTGAAACTAAGCTGAAACTGACTTCAATTAGAATTTTAGACAAGGATTAAATAAATTGGCTAAAAAGTTGATTTTAAATTTTTAATCTATTGTGAAACTAAGCTGCAACTGATTCCAAAGGAATTTTAGACAAGGATTAAGTAAATTGGCTGATGAGCTGATTTTAATTTTTAAAACAACTTATATATATACTCTATCAGTATTTTAAGTATATTGTAAAACTAAGCTGAGACTGATACCAATCCAAATTTTAGACAAGGATTAAGTAAATAGAACAAGCTATATTTATCAAATCTCTTGAAATTAAAGCTGAAAATGATTTTAATCAGAATTTTAACCAAGAATTAAATAGATAGAACAAGCTATATTTAAAGGCAAATTTTAGCAAGATAATTGTTTAAGCTCACTTCAGTTTGAGCCACTTGCTACTAGATAAAGTTGAGTCCATTTTTTAATTTATTTATCTCAAGATTTACACCACATAAATATAAGGTGAGATGACCATTTTTATTTACTCGAGGTGGGCTGACCTGGGGACAATACTGCACCAATTAGAGAAGTGAAGAAAATGGGCTAAGGAGGATAAACCCTGGAAAACCTCCATGCATGGCGTATGATAGGCCAGGAACTCCATGGACTGCCTTTGCTATTTGCTATCTCAGTTTGGGGCATTGGTGTGCAAAACCAACACAGTCAAAATCGTCCCCTACCCAAAGTCCATTACTGGGATCAAACTCGGGAGGCAGTGGTAGAAGGTCCAAGGTGAGATGACTATAATTTATTGAAACCTTACTAACATCCTAAACTAATAGATTTATTGTTCTGTTATCAATATCAACAAAAGTTTTATTTCAAAGGAAATTAATTTTTTAGTTATCATAAGGTTAAAATTTCTTAGAAACTTTGGGTAGGGGATAACTATGACTGTGTTGGCATTGTGCACCAATGCCCCAAAATGAGATAGCAAATAGCAAGGTGATCCTCAGAGTTCCTGGCCTATCATAACCATGCATGAAGATTTTCTGGGTTTTATCTCCTTTCCTATTAATTTGAATCCCCTTTATCCTTCATTGGTGTGGTATTGTCCCCAGGTCAGCCCACCTCAAATAAAAAATGGTTAAAATTTCTTAAATTCTTTCATAGATTCAAAGCTTACCTGTTGCTAATCAGATCTCAAGATTTTGTTAGCAAAGCAACTTGAATTCATACAATCTAGCTTTACAGCCCCCACTCTTGCAAAATAACAGCCAATCAGAGATATATGGAGTAATAAAGGTTTGGTAAAATTAATCTTCAATTCTATAATTCTATTTATTAATTATATATATGATTTAATATCAATTAATTTAATTTGATTTAATTAATATATAAAGGTATTTAAACTTACCCACAAATTATAACCAACAAAACATATATAATTTAAGCTTCACTGATGAGCTTAACATTAGTTATTGATATATATTGATTCCATAAAGCTTTTAATAATATTAACCTGTAAATTGCTAGCATATTTTTAAGTAAGCATATCTGCTTTTAATATAGATAGACTCTTTATTATAATATGTAAATAGTTCAAAGCATTAACTATTTTAGGGATGATACCTCTGTTTAAATTATATAACTATAATTTTAACTCAAAGGTAAGCACTTTAATAGTTTTTAGTTAATTTTGGTAAAATATTTACCGTTGTTTTCACTAACCACATAAATTAAAGAAGAATATTTTCTAGATTGTTGTTTTCAATATCCCCACTTAAATCACAGAATTATAACTTCAACTTAAAGGTAAGCATTTTTTAGTTTTTATTTATGATTTTTGAAAAAAGATTCTCTAGATAGATGTTTTCATTACCCTCACTTAATCTACAAAACTATAATTTCACTACAAAGTAAAGTACTTTTTAGTTTTAGGCAATTAAGATTTAGGAAAACATTCACTAGATTGTTGTTTTGATTATCTCTAGTTAAATTTCAGAAGTATAATTTTAATGCAAAGGTAAGCACTTTGTGTTTTTGGTTATTTAGAATTTAGGAAAATATTTACTAGGTTGTTGTTTTCATTATCCACGCTTAAATTGCAATTTATATTTTTACTGCATAGGTAAGTATGTTGAGAGTTTTTAGTTATACAAAATTTAGCAAAAAGATTCTCTAGATTGATGTTTTTATATTCTGCACTTAATTTGCATAATTATAATTTCAATGCAAAGATAAGCACTTTTTGGTTTTTGTTATTTAAGGTTTAAGAAAACATTTACTGGATTGTTTTTTTGATTATCCCCACTTAAATTGTAGAATTGTAATACTAATGCAAAGTAAGCACTTTTTAGTTTTTGGTTATTCAGGAAAAATATTCACTAAATATTTCTATTAGTTTAGCAGTAAAAATAAATTTAGTTAATGGTTTTTAGATTTTTAATCCCAGTGACTTTTTTAAATTTAGGGAGTTGTATTGATCTTATTATAAGGTAAGCTGTTTATTGGTTTTACTTATTGTTTACTATGTAGAGCTATTAATTATTATATTTATTAGAAGTTTGTTTTCAGTATGATCATCTATGATCTAAATTGTTCATCATTATCGTTTCAAGGTAAGGTTTAAATGAGCATACTTATTTTTTACCAGATGTTTGTTTCCAGCATGATCATCTGCAATCATCTGAAATGATTGCAAACTTCTTTTAAGGTGAGGTTTGGTTCTTATTTGGTATTATTTTTAACATTTGTTGATTTTAATTTTAGCATAAACTATTATAATTTTTTGTGTTTATTAAGATTATCAGAATAAGTTTTTAATATTTTTATTTAATCTAATATAAAGTAGTAGTTTTGCTGAACTTAATTTCACCATAAGCTGTTACCATCCTAAATATTTGCTAATATCAATATAAAGGTAAGTGTTAGTTTTTATAATTGATCTACTATAATATATCAATATATGAATTGCTTATTTTGAGCTATGATAGATTGGTGGCTAATTAAAATTATACTTAGTTTTCTCCAGGTTTTAATATTCTAATAATTTAATCAGTATAATAATAATAAATTTTAGAGAATATTGCCTCTATTCTATTATAGCTATATTAAAGTGTTAGTTCTTTTAATATTTGGCATATCCTGATATCTATTTCTTTAATTCCTACTATATATCATCTAAAAATAACCTTATATAATTATATTTGATCTGTATTAAAGCACTTAGTCTTATTGATATACTCAGTTTGCTTAAGTTTGTGAGCTTAAATTATATCATGGAGTTTTTATTTGGAGCTATGCTACTATTTTTCCAGCTTCAAGGGCAACAGCAAAGCTATTAGTCTGAGTAGCACAAATGATATTTTTATAGTATTATACCATACTATCATAAGTATTTTTAACCTTAAATATTGCTCAGAGTTATATTTTATTAGTAATAAGGTAGCTCATAGGCTATGAGGGTAACAATGAAGCTTTTAGTCCAAGTGGCACAACTGAATTTTTTTCAAGGTAAATGGGGCTTAGAGTGTAGCTACAGCACAGATACTGGAAAGAGGTCACCAGTGTAGCTGGTGGCCGAATAGGCTATGCCAGTGAGAACTCAGAGATATTTTGGGTAGCAGTTTGGTGTTATTTGATTGATTCGATAGGTTTATTTTGTTTGGTCAAGTAGTTAATGGCTTTTGGTCGAATCGATAGGACACAGTTTAGTTTTGAGGGGTGATTAGTTATTGGTTGAATTGATAGGTTCAGTTAAGTTTAGCTGAGTGGTTGGTGAGTTTTGGTTGATTCGATTGAGCAATTAGATTTGGCTGAGTGGTTATTCTTTATCTATAATATAAAATCTAAATTAATAAATTTGAGTATTTGAACTTCTATAGACACCGTAGCGAAGCACGGGTAAATTGGCTAGTAGGTTATGATTTTTTAATATTTTCTCGCTTCCTGGCATTCGACAATTAATTTGTAATAGAATAGTCACATTTGGGCCCCGTGAGAAACTCAACTGAATCACGCCGGGCGACGAACGTGTTAAACAAATCTGCCGAGCTGTATTTGGTAAAAGATCTCGGTTGGAACGTTGATCTTACAGTTTGAGGTAAATAGTTTAGATTCATGTCCCATTTTGCCCATAGTAGGATTGGGACAAAGCGGGTCCAAATCTTGGAAAAACATCTTAATATTAAAGCTTTGGTGGCGAAGCGATCGCGTCATCAGAATAGTTACTAATACAAAAGCTAGCGTCACATTTAAACTCTGGGATTACGTACATCAAATACAGGTTTTCTTCCAAGTGCTTAATCACAACCTCTAAACATGAATGAAAGTACGGGTTCCAGTTCATTGTACCCTCCGATTGAGCCGTTTTTTAAAGGCGAGCTGAAAGTTTCTGACCTTCACACGATTTATTATGAGCAGTGCGGAAACAAAGGCGGGATTCCAGCTGTATTCCTTCATGGGTATTATTTCATTGTATCTATTGAGCTTCACATCTCTTAAATACAACCAGAAGTGTTGATTATAGTTATATTGATTATACATTATAGTGGACCTGGAGGTGGCATTCATACTGAAGATCGGCGCTTTTTTGATCGAGTCTTACCATATCATCTTATTTGATCAGCGCGCCGCAGGAAAAAGTCGCCCCTCCTTTTCTCTCGAAGAAAACGATACTTGGTCTTTGGTCAAAGATATAGAAAAGCTTCGGTATTTAGTTTAGTGCTTTACTATTTTCTAGCTTATTTTATGCTTTAATTTTCTGAATCTTAAGGCTATTTTTATTTTTTGTTCTTCTTCCTTCATATCCGGCCTTTACGTTTCACGCGATAGTGTGAAGCAAATGGGTTGTAAAGTTAATTTTAGTTGTATAAAGCTTCGAAACGTTTTTCGCTTGACTTTTCGGCGGGACTTAATTATATTTTAGTGAACACCTCGGAATTCAAAAGTGGCTTGTTTTTGGAGGCAGTTGGGGATCAACGTTATCTTTAGCGTATGCCGAGACGCATATCGATCGAGTTTTGGCACTTGTATTAAGGGAGATCTTTTTGCTTCGAGACGAAGAGATCAAATGGTTTTATCAGGAGGGGGCTTCCTACATCTTTCCCGACATGTGGGAAAAATATATTGAACCGATCCCTGAAATGGAAAGAAACGATTTGGTCTCAGCTTACCATAGGCGCCTGATTGGTGACAACAAAGAAGAGCGATTAAAATGCGCTAAAGCCTGGTCAACTTGGGAGATGGCAACGTGCAGATTGAAAGTCGATGAGAACAAAATCTCCGAAGCAGCTGATGATGATTTTGCACTTGCTTTTGCTCGAATCGAGTGTCATTACTTTATTAACAAGGGATTCTTTACACCCAATCAGCTGTTGGACAATGTTTACATCATCCAACAAAGCGGGATCCCGGTTGCCATAGTCCAAGGGCGGTACGACGTTGTTTGTCCTACCAAGTCTGCGTGGGAACTTTATAAAAGAATCCCCAACGCCGATTTTTACCTAGTGGAAGACTGTGGCCATTCCTCTTCCGAAGAAGGAATCTCCAAGCGCCTTATCGAGGCTACTGACAAGTACAAGGTTATTCTTTCAAAATAAAGTTTTCGGGCACCTTCCTTGGCTTGGGATTTATTCTAGCGCTTTTAAATTTACGCCTGGTTAATTAATGGCTTGTTTGCTAACCCAATTCAACTCCTTTAAACACTAAATTGTCCGCATTTGCTCTAAAACTGTATATTATTTCCTTTTATAATATAAAGAAGTACAGTAATTTTCATTTTAGAAGCCAAGCATCCGCGGTCCTTTCCTAGCTATCAATTTTGACGCGCGCAACGATCCAGTATGGCACGGGGAAACTTCCATAATTTTATTCCGTAAAGCTGCCAGATTTAGATCTTAGAGGACAAGCAAAAACTTCAACGAAATAACTAACCCCTTTCTCATAATTTTGCAACCTAAAAGGTAACCCTGAATAAATAATCTCATGCCACTAACTTACTTAGTACTACTTCCAATATTATTCTTTAGTATAGGATAGGGCTATAAAATCTATTTTACACTTTTACACAGTTAACTTTGTATTATGAGGTTATCTTTAATCAAATCCTATCTACATATCAAAAGATATTATATTAGGTTGCAATAGTGTAATATAAATTTTCAGTAGATATAATACTATGAAGGACGTGCTGTTACCTAATTTGTAGACTATCTGAAATATAAGATATTTATCAAAGAGACATACGTGTCTAGCTATATGGTAGTAACCTTTGTACCTTTACTAGGATATGTCCCAATGGGTAGATCAGCTCAAGATTTTTTGTTGTTATATTAACAATAGATATTTAAGTCTAACTTCTATCAAATTATTCTAAAGTGACTGTTATCATCCTTATCACTTGTGCCAGGGGAAAACATGATGGTTTAGATTTAGCTTGAAGGTTAATATAGCATGTTAGATAATTTTTATCTAGTATCTTTAGATACTGTTGCTTTACTGGCAACAAAAACCTAGGTTACTATATCAATCAAAGAAAATTATAATTTACGGGTGACACATTTTTACCTCCAACCTCACTGATGGCTACCAAATTATATGCCTAATCTCAGAACTAGATGTCTAATTTTATAAGTTTAGCACTAGTACCCTATTAGTTTTTTTGGCACTAGGTGGTGCACTAGTACCCTATTAGTGAAAACATTGATGTTTGGCTTTATCATCTACCATTAAATTATATTAAGTAATATCAAGTGTTAAATAAATAAGTATAGCTATTATGTTTTTAAATTAATAATCAATAAATCAGTATAGACGTTAAGGCCACAATTTGGCGTCAAATTTCAACTGCACCAGTCAATTTGCACTTTATAAAATGGTAATCTGTGCAGAAAGATACCATAGAATATGTGAATAATTTTCTGCATAAGTAATGTTATTCTAAACAAACTAAAGCCCACTGTATTTTCTGAGTGCCGACTGTGTCTTGGAGCTTGCGGGTAACTTATCTAGGTGGTTCTATGTAGTTTTGGAAAATATACTAAAGAAACCAGAACCCTTTCCTAGATAGCAGTCCCTTCATTATAAATACATAATTTTTCTTATTTCCATTAATGCAAAACTCTAGTAACTTAATAGCGCTTTAGAATTTTGAGACAGTTGTATAGTTTTTCTAGAATTCAGGGAAACTATAGCCTTAGCCTTTGGAATCTACAACCTAGTAATTGGCCTATTAAATGAGACACTCGGCAAATGGCTAAGGATATTAAAAACGCTATTAATAATGCAATTTTGGAAGTTCTGTGGCAAAGGAGTCAATATAAAGTAAGTAATTTAATCTTTCACAACCTCTGGGTGAGGTAAAACAATATAAATCAAAGATCTGAGGCTTGGTGCCACTGGTATGGTGAGAAATCAATAGTTGATTGTAACTTTGATAAAAATATAATTTAGCAAATTGCTCAATGGAACCATAGTAAATTGATACTACAAGTTGATATGGTTATAAGGCAAGGATCAATGGTAACAATAGTTAATTATTGTAGAGGCGGCTTGTTTAAATTGATAGTAAAATTAACTTTACAGATAAATGCTTGTGCAAAGGCAAATTAACTGATCAAAGTAATTGTATAAATATAAGTTAAGTTAGATTAATTAAATATAGGTTTGTTTATATGGTTGTTCAGATCAGATCTCAATGCCTAATTGACCAAACATCAGGGAACAAAGTTGAGTGATATTAACCAGGTCAATTTAAGTAGCGGCCATCAGGATGGAGTTTGGTTAATATCCCTTTAGGAACTTAATGTGCAATCAGTTGTTAAGGTAACCCCTGATGGGATCTTTCAGAGTGTAGGCATTGGTGTACTTTTTTTTATAATCTTAAAGGGCACTTTCCATATGTGCTCCAATTTGCTTTTCATCTTAAACCCTGGGTATCATAATATAGAACTGACTCTACTGAGGCAGAATTTAAGTAAGGTCTGTCTGTCCTTATTATTATACCTTTAAGAATTTATTTTCTGAGACAGCACATTAAAGTATATTTTGATAGTGTTGGATTCTGATATGATTGGATGATAATCCTGAAATAGCTATGGCAGATTAGAATGATTATGCTAACTATAATGTTAGTTATGATTATTTGAGCACCTTAAATTGAGGTTATTTTGAGTCAAAAAAGGGTTATTATTGAATTGACTCCAAATAAGGTGATAAGGCAATGTCAACATCTGACAAATATTGAATAAGATAACCTCAAACTAAGGTGATAGAGAATTGAGAATTTCATACTCTGTTGAAACCAATGAGATACAGTAGGACT
Organism: Massospora cicadina; assembly: GCA_022478985.1. Classification (NCBI taxonomy): domain Eukaryota; kingdom Fungi; phylum Entomophthoromycota; class Entomophthoromycetes; order Entomophthorales; family Entomophthoraceae; genus Massospora; species Massospora cicadina. The sequence goes on from JAKSZP010012038.1 coordinate 90,170, forward strand.
GAATAGCTAAGCTGAGGAAATGGTATCATCTGAAGTCACTGAGATATAAGTGAGAGGAGAAAATTGAAGGAGGAGCATTGTTAGTAGTTTTGAGAGAGCAGAACAGAGGGTAACTACTGTAAGTATCTAAAATAAATAAAGTGTTTTTTGAGGCAATGTCTCCATATCTTATTATATTTTTAAGTGTACTCAAGGATCAACAATCTTCATATTGTTTGTTCAATGCTCAATGGGTTTGACTCTGTGCAAAATTCTTTGGCATATCTCAACAATTCCACTGAAATTATAGCAAATGTCCACATTAGATTTTTTCAGATACTTCATGATACTTAGTCTTTTCATTAAAACAGGAATATAAATTTGGGGATTCTGGGTGCTTACCATATAATTATAATAGTGTCTGTCTCATCAATGAGAGAAAGATGATATTATAGGAGAAAATGTAAGAGTCAGGAAAAGGTTACTAACTAGAGGGTTTTCCTGGGGTTAAAATCTGCTGGATGCCTACAAGGGTACATTTTACCTATTCCACAGTGATATTGGTTTCAGGGTGAAGGGTTCAGATAATAACCCTAAATACCCATCAATGCATTGAGCTTAAGAATTATTTGAAATGTGTAATAATTCTTATTATCTGTTAGAATGTATTATAGGCACCCATGTCAATAGATTGGTTTAAAAATAAATTTAACTGCCATTGTGGCACCAAGGTCCTTGATTGCTTTGTCCTCCACTCACTTGGTGAGATGCTCAATGATTACTATACTATATTTGAATTGCCCATAAATGTTGGGAAGTAACTTATAATGTTAATAGAGATGGTTTGTCAAGCAAAGATGGGTTTGACTGACTTATAATTGGCTCTACAGTTAAAAGGCCTCAACTTGACATCCTTTACAGCAATCAAGGGGTTTAAGGGGTATAAAATGCACTCTACTATCATTTTATACTGTTGTATCAGCTGTTCAACCATCCTTTTAAATCTCCCATGCCACATCACCTTATAGTTCACATAAATCAAGTCTGTTTACTCCGCTAGCCTTAAGATTATTACATAAAGGTCTGCTCATTCTTGGGGGTTTTGATGAAAGGGAATTTGCCACTTTCAATAAACCATTTATTTGTTCATAGGGTGCGCCATCAGGCAAGTCAGAAGGTCTATTCCTTATGTATATGAGACCTTTTCTAATGGTTTGTAGCATATCCAACCATTTTAAAGCTTTGAAACTATACAAAGACTAATCCAGAGCTCACAGAACTCTCTTAACCTCTGATGAAAACAGGAAGGCTAAGTCTTAAAATTTTTGCAATTAATTTATATTTGGCATTATTAGCACCAAATAAAAACAGCAATGAAGGCAATACTGTGAAAGGCATTATTTTAATGATATGACAATGTAAAGTATAAATAGCATCTTAGTGATTTGGGGTATATGAAATAAGATTGATTTATATCAGATCAAGTTTTCCTTAAAAGCCAATTTTATAATTTTCTGCTTGGTTTCAAGGCCAGTGGAGTCCAATTCCTTAATCTTATTGGATCTTATGGGATTCTTTACTAAATTATATGTAGCTCTGGCCTGCTTGTAAAAAATGGTGTTGCTCCAAAGGCTTTATTTTTTCTGATACCCCCTGTAGCCCATGCAGTTGCATGGTTACATTGGTAGTCTTATTTTGATGAGTTATGCAAAATCAATTTGGTTTCTGTTTTTTATCTTTGCATCACTAAGCTTTGTATAAATGGGAAATTTTTCTTTGGATGGTTTTTAGTAATTCTCTCATCATTGACAGCTAAACCTAAAATAGAAAAAGAGTTCCACTGAGGCATCATCTGTAAATTTATGCACATAGTTGTTGGGACCAGTATCTTTAATTTCATGTCCACTGATGTCAAGCGGCCTAGCTACTAAGTTATTCCATGGTCAGGGGTATATACTGGCCACAGTTGTCAGAATCTTTAGGCCCTTCAAAGCCTATAAACGGGGCTTCAGTTTTTTTTAATAATATTTTTCAATGAGGGTGTGTCAGATGGGACCTATATTTATTCTGACCAGCTAATTCACCAATACCATTATTAGATGTATTTGAATAGGGGATTTTTGGGGAGTTTTTCATAGGTTGAGGAATTAACCCTATAGTTGAGCAATTATCAACACTATCCTCCCCAAGGTGAGACCTAGGGAAAAATTAGGTGCCATACATGGACTCAATCATAAGTGATATGAGTAATGTTATCCTTGATGGAATACTTGGTTCCTTTTCTCATGACAACAGTTTCATGCCCCATCTAGATAGCATTACTTCTCAAGTTGCATCTGTCAATATGGTAGAACATCACTTTCTATCTCACCTCAAATATGTGCAATATGGGTCTTTAGTCACTCTTGTTGGTACTATCCTTCTGTGACTTCAAAATATTGTTGCTGACATTCAGCTGAACCTTAATTAACTTATCCTCTAACTCTTCATGGTATCTTTCAGAAGGTAGATATCCTAATTTTGTCCATTACAGGAGCTAACAAGGTTGGTAACGTGGCTTCTCTTTTGTATGGCGCTTTAAATAGAGATAAGGCAATAGTCCTATGGTAGGTTTACTGGTAAGAAAACAAGGCTGATGGCAACAAGATGTCTAATATAGATCATGTGGATGGTCACAATATTCTCCAACAATAATGTGAGTATTCTGTTGACTCATTCCATCATTCATTTGGTAGATGGCGTATACAGCATAGTGAAATGCTGTTTGAATGTTACTAAGTCCATCAAGTGTCTCACAACTTCTGAAATAAAGTTCCATCCATTATTGAGAAAGAGTGCCTGTTAATTTTTGAGGATTGCTCACTTATTTATAAAATCCTGCATTTATAATAGAGAATAATTTCAACCAAAATATCCTCAATTTTCACCATGTGCCTTATGATATGTTATAGATTTAAATGTTTGAGATGTCTTAAAGAGTAGTTCAGTGCTGAATACCTCTATTAATAGCCAAAAAACATTAATTAGCTCTCAATGAAATCCTTCTAATTGTAGGAATTATTCTACTTCTAACTTTCTATAAAAAATCTGAATATAGTTGGCGCAGGTGCTCTGCAGCCCTAGCAGAATAGGCCAACCCATCTGGAACCTTGCCCTAACACCAACCTAAATTTTGTGCAAGTCACTAAGAAAACCAAACCTTTTCAGATGGCTGATTGGCGCAATTATATTAAAATGCTGCCACTTGGTATGTCATTCCAGGAGTCAATCTCTCATCTAAAATCTATGCTCTACAAATATGATAAGGCTTTTCAGAGAGGCAAAAGACTAAATTGTCATTTAGTCAAATTGGGAAGCCCTCTCACATATTATAAATTCTGCCACCCTTCTCATTTTTAGCCCCAATTTACCTTCAATACAAGGAGTCACCAACACAATTAGGAATTGCTTCTTACCCCCAATTTGAACTAATAAAATAAAATTATAAAACTATTGATTTCTTCCAATTATTTGTATATATAAACTCCATCTGTGACCTACCGCTCCCCAAAAACTTAATAGCATTTGCAAGTTTTCACACTCCACATTCTGCTAAAATAATTGTTAAAATCATGTGCAATAGCATTGGTAAGCCTTAATTTAGCTAGGATTACAACATGGTATATCAACCATTTGGAAGCTTGTTAAGCTTAAAAATTTATATGACTATTCTGGTCTTCTCAGGTTAGCTTGTACTTAGAAATTCAGGAACTTCTGTTGATTCAGGCAAAGGTACAAGCTGGAGATTTTCGTTTTTAGATTGATGATACCCCTACTAAGAACTAGGACTCTAATAAAACCAGATAAAAGAATATCAAGAATAGGTCTTTATTAGATAACTTATCTTTTCTTTCAAAAAATTAATTGACTATTATGTGATGCTTCTTTACTTGTCCAGGCGCCATTATTTATACCTATAGAGCATTCCTGGCCATATTTTGAGCATGTATTTTCCACAGATTTTATTTTACACCCCATTTTTACATAAGAACTGATATAACCATAATTTTTTTCTTTGGTGCCAAAATACTCTCAAAACTGAGAACATATAAGGTATAAAAATTGCAACTCAAGTGTGAAAAATTGTCCTATGATCAGCCCAAATTGACTTATATTATACAGCTGGCAAAAGTAATTTTTTGTTGGAAAATTGGCATTACATTTAAGGTTAATGATGTACCCCCAATCAGGACATTAGCAGGCCTCTTAATAGCACTAGGTACTCCTTTTTGCTGCTCATGTGCAAGTGCCATTGTGCTAACTGCAAGGATAGACATACAAAATTTCTAATAAGGTGGAAAACTGAATGAGATAAAACAAGGGCAAACTTATAGATGCCATTAGCCCATAGGATTTTAAAGCTTTATTTGATATCAATCCAAGGGCACTTTCTTGAATATTGTATTAAATTATGCAAGGCTAATTGGAAGGTATAATAAATCTATCAATAGGGTAATTGGTCAGAATTGATGGTTTTTATAAAGGGTTTGTTTTTGAATAAACCAAAATATATCCTCTTTTTTCAATTGACTGTATCATAAGCTCAAAGATTTCTAATTAATCTGCAATAATTGTCAACAGCCAGCTTTAACCTTTCGCTAATACATTAAAAAAAGCCTAAGTATCATTGTAAAGTTCTAAGCTTGCCACTTCCATAAAGCTTGCTTTTAGACCAAATTGATCATGAATTTGGCGATGGATTCCCCTCCCCTCCTCAGGAGCAAACAATAGCTGCAATATATTATTTTTGTGTATTGCAATATTCATATTTTTTATACTATTTTAATTTTTATACTTTTTTATTATTTTATTTATTTTATTTTGTTATTTATTTTTATTTTGCAATGTTAGTATTATATATATTTTTTAATCAGCTGACTTATTAGATTTTCTTATAAAACTTTGCATGAACATGGTTGTATATATAGATTATCCTAACTTCTTATATCATATTAGCAAATTATGATGTCTTCTCAATAATCTCAATTGGGCCTACCCAGATACATTCTAAATTCAGTAATTGGCCTGATTCATGAGTGTTCCAAAAAGAACCTCACACCTAACTTGTTCTTAAACAAATTGTAGCATTTTTACATATCCTTTTAATGTTGGCCTTTTTCATAGAAAAACTGTTATTGAAGGCTTGTACTTGAAGCTTAATTGGGGTATTGGTAAGCTTCTTGACATAATTAGGATAATCATTTTTACTGAGAGCTTCTAGGACAAATATAGTAGCGATAGTAGGGCAGAATGGTTTCCATATAACAGCTGAAAAGGTAACATTCTGGTAGATTAATTATAGGAATGTTGTGGCAAACATGGCTAAAATCAAGTAGGTGCTCTATTTAGAAAGTCTGTTTGAAGTTAATTTTAAAATGATATTCACTAATGAATCATCTGCTTGCTTAACCATACCATTGATTTAGAGGATAATAGGGAGCTGAAAGCACTCCTTTTACTCTCATTAACTGGTTGAGTTTAATGAGGAGATTGGCGGTTAAATTAATCCCATTATCTGTAAGTATAATATGTGGACACCCATGCTTGTGAGTGACGTTTTTGAGAGCAAACTTGGCTGTATTTGCTACTCCTGCTTCCCAAATAGCCTTAATTTTGACCCAATTTGTGAAGTGGAGATAACCACAATATTGTACTTGGCCTTTAAATTGCTGGTGGGAAGGGACCTGACAACATCAATAGAAATGGTATTCCAGGAAAACCTGAGCTGAACAAGCTGACAAGATGTGCTTTTTTAGAATGAGGTTTTTCATTGACACTCCACACAGCACTCTAGCGTTTCCTGAATGCTAAGATGCATTAACTCCCAACAATATTATTACTTAAGATGCTCCTTTGTTTTCTTGAAACCACCATGCCCTATGGCCTTATGGGCGGCTACTATGATGTCCATTTGGTCTAATAATCCTGAGGAAGATATACCTTTTTCTTCAACATTCTTAAAAAGTGTCCCGTTCTCAGTTACTGTATCTTATTTTAGGTCTAATAGTAACTTTTGGACTGATTTTGGCTCATCTTGGTACTCTCCACTTATCACCTTCTTAAACAATTCATCTTTGGCCAAACTAAGCATTGTGATAGTGGGCAGATGAGATTAGCAGTTTGAATTTGGATGCTTCACCCTTACAAAATACTCAATCATGTGATTATAGGCTTGAAGCTTTAACGCCCTGCATGATAATCAGCCCTCAGGTTCCACCAAGTTGTTCAAATATCCTAGGTATAAATGATTTGTAACAACAGTAGAGTGAGTGCCATGAAGATAAACCCAAAATTTTTTGTAAGCATATAATACTAACAAGCAGTCCCATTCAATCACCATGAAGCTTCTCTAATAAACGTTAAAGGTACAACTAGAAAATGAAACATGATGTTCTTTCTGTCCTCCCCTATTTGAGATAACATGGTTTAACTGCCATGAGTGATGCATCAGTATGGACAATAAATTCTTGATCAAAGTCTGGATATTGTAGGATGGGGGCCACCAATAGTACCAATTGAAGCTGATCAAATGCTTCTTGAAAACTAGATTTTAGTAAAATAGGACATTATCCTTGATTTGATGAAAAAGTGGTTCCCCAAGTTGTGCAAATTGGCGTTTAATTGGAAATAATAACCAATCATGTCTAGGAAAACCTTAATATTGCACTTTTACTTGGGCCATTACATCATGGATGTGGTATCTAACTTATATGGTCAGGGCCAAGATCTCACTTTGTTGATTAAAAAGCCAAGATAGACGAGCTGATCTTTAAAAATTTGGAACTTCTTGGGCTTGATTTTTAAGTTTGCAGCTGCTAGCCTTCTGAAAAACCTCCTCTAAGTGTTTCAGGTGTTCATCAAAAGTGCAACTGAAACAATAATGTCATCAAGGTACACTATTACACATGACTACTTTAAATCTTTCAGGATTGTTTCCATGGCTATCTGGAAGGTAGATGGGGCATTACATAGCCCTTAAGGCATTCTTATCAGCTAAAATAGGCCCTCTTGGGTTATTATTGAAAATTTAGCGCTTTTTTCTTTGGGTATGTCAATTTGCCAATACCCACTAATGAGGTATCTTGACAGTAAGGAATTTGCACAGCCTAGCTTGTTCAAGGCATTGTCAATCTGTGGCAGAGGATATGAGTCCTTTTTCATGATGTTGTATAGTTTCTGGTAATTAATGAAAACTTGATTGCTTCCATTCTTCTTTTTTACAATTAAGACTGGCGCAGCCCAAGGAACATATGATGGCAATAGCATCTCACAAACAGGAGTTCTTTAATATCCTTTGAACAGCTTATTATGATGCTTACAAGCACATAATTGGGCATAATTGAATTAGTTTATTGTCTACAAATATTGATGATATGGATGACATCCTTAGCACATCCTAGGTCAAAATCATCTTGCAAGAGTATTTCTCAAAATTTTATAAATGACTCCTGAGCTAGACTTTTCTAAGGTTGATCAAGTTGCCCAAATTGGCCATTGAGACAAAGTTGTTAATGCTAACTATGTCCTCAATGAGAAGTATTATTTTATCAAGAATTCCAAACATGTAAAATGATTTAATTTACGTGGTAGGGAGCAGATGTAAGAATGCAATTATCTAATATCTCCATAATGTATCAGGTTTTTTGTAGGTTTGCACATAAAATAGGAAAATCAGCAGAGCTGGGAATAATAATTAGAGCAAGGTTCATCTTAGATTGTGATCTGGACCATGGTTGATATACTTTTGCTATAAATTTTTTTCAGAATTTTAACTGTCAGTACAATAGGGACGACTACTTGAGTTCCTGAAAAATATGGTAACATGCTTACTTGACCAAAGAGGAATACCCTTTGACTCATAGATCTGTGTGAGCAATTATATAATCTTCATTGTGCTTTGACATAATCAATTGTTATTACTCCATCTTTATAGGCCAGATTTATGAATAGACTGGGCTTTTTTTCTAAACTATTTCATACCTATTATAGTGCAGCAGGATAGTCTGAGCGAGAATGGTGAAAGTATCATCTTTGTGATTTATAACAACTCTTAATCTTCTCAGAGATTGTTCCTAATTAGGATATCATAGTTTATATTTGGCAATACTATGGCAGGTGCTGTTACTATGAATAAAGCTGAAGCCTAGAGGTAGGGTACTGTATTGTAAGTCCAGAAAAGTGCCCCCACTGTTTGACTGGGTGGCATTCCCTTTCCCATCCAAAAAAGATCCAAGAAGGCCAGCTGCCCCTCTTGTCTCCTAGGGCGACCTCGCCCATGTGGTGATGAGCGGTGAAGCTTCTTACCCTTTGAGGGCTGTAGGTTCAGCTGAGTTCTTGCTCGCTGGTGCTTCATGCCTCTGGATTCCACAATGGTTTGTTTAAATTAAAAATAAAACACTAATAAAAGCTAGGTTTTTTAAGATTTTTATTAAGTAGCATGGGAAAAGAAAGAAAAAAACCCTTTCAATATTGGACCTTTCAGTATTTAAACAGTATTGAGGGTTGAGGGAAATTCAATGATACGTTTGGAATAGCTTAGACTGGTCCAAATTAGTTAATATGGGATTTTAGCTTATTAGCTTGGAAAAAATCACTTTACTTTGGCTGAACAATAGATGGGGAATTATTTTTGGTTAAGATGTACCTGTAGGGTAATAATTTGATAAATTTCAGCCAATCCCCATTCAATAAAAATATTTCACCTTGGGGGACCCCCACCAAGCCTATAAAAGGGGGTTGTACATGCATATGTGCTTGATTGGACCTGGTTGAGGCTGGGAAAGTACCATCCAATGGACGCCCTGGGTCTGTCGCGTGGTCATAGTAATCCAACCTCTTAATCTCATCTTATTTGCCCATGAAGTATTCAAAATCATGTTACTCCAATTTGTGGGATTTCACCAAGAAATGGCCAGGGTCTTTTGGCCAATAAAATCATTATTAGTATTCAAATTAATCTTATCATTATTGAGGACTCATAAATGTCTGGCATTTCCACTTTTCAGCCAATTTTGCTCCATAACTACTTTATCTTGAAGCTTGAAGGGCAAATGTCAGACATCACCCACCTCAAGAATGTTAAGGGGAGAAAAAGGATGTAGGAAGTGGCCATGTACCCGATTGATGGTAATTCTAGTAGACAAGGACTTTATAGAGATCTCATTACCTCTCTTGTAGATGATAACAAAAGGACCCTCCCAAATTGATCCAACTTTGCCTCTTCTAGGAGTGATGAGGTTATGGTAGTATAATACCATGTCATATACTTGGAATGTAGGTAAGGGGGTTTAGAGCTCATTGGCAGCCTGCCCTTCTTTAGTCGCCGTTTTTACTAAATTAGTCATAGCCACATATTGGAGTTGGATGATGTGCTGAGCTGATCTTCTCATGACTTTCTTGGGTTCCTCAACTCTAGAGGAGAATAAATCTTTATCTAAGAGGGCAGGTATTCCTGGTTTCCGCTCATATAAGACATGGAATGGGGACATTTTCAAGATCCAGCAATAACTAATCTGGTAGGACATAAGGGAATTGGGTAAGAATTAATCCCAGTGAAGTGGATCAGAGGAGGCCATTTTTTGTAGCATAGAGACCAAAGTTCCATTTGCTCTCTTCACAGTCCCGTTGGTAGATGGATTGTACAGAGCTGAGAAAAATTATTGGGATCTCATGGAGATAACCAGGATTTTAACTACTCTGGAGGTGAAGTTCTTATCATTATCGCAGAGTATTACTTGAGGACAGCCATGTTGAGAGAATATGTTCTGATGTAAAAATGTGGTTGTGGCCTTGGCCGTTTATGCAGGGAGTGCCATGGCTTCAACCTACTTAGTGAAGTGGTCAATGGCTATGAGGATAAATCTGTTTCCACCAGTACTCTGAGGGAGGGGACATACTACATTCAGACTGATGATGTAGAACAGTTGTTGAGGGGTAGTTGGTTGATAATGGTATCTAGTCTTAAGCCACATTGCTTCTTACACATGAGGCAGGCCTCCAAGACATCAACAATAATTCCCATAAATCCGTCCCAATAGTACCAATCCTTAATCCACTCATAAGTTTTCTTTGCCCCTCCATGACCTAGAGTGGAGTGAGCTTCTAGGATAGCAGGTACATGTTTCTGAGGGCCGAAGGTAAGGCAGCCATTTTGCCCCCACCTGATTATACAGCTTCCTAAATCCACTTCTGGTGTTGCGGGAGTTCTGGGCTAACACTTTCTGGACAGGTATATCCTCATTCTCCCAATCATTTGGGGTCATTATGAGGTCATGTAACCTCTCCGCCTCACTATTATCCAAGTGTAGGACTGGCAGCTGAGTCAATTCATCAACATTCATGTGACAGGTCCCAGCATGGTGTTCAATCTTCATGTCATAATGCTAGTGCTTTAGAGCTCAGCGAGATAACTGTCCAGTAGGATTCTTCATAACATGTAACCATTTCAATGAAGCATGGTTTGTAACTACAGTGAAGGTGGTCCCATATAGGAAATGGTGGTAGTGCTTTAAGGCTAACAAAACAGCAAGTCACTCCTTTTATGTAATTCTATAGTTGCGTTCCACTTTTGAAAGCATCTTACTGAAATATGATACTGGATGATCTACACTGGTTTCATCTAATTGGGTTAAGATGGCCCCAACGGCATAGTCTGAGGCATCAGTAAACAAAATAAAAGGTTTATTATAACCTGGGTGCCATAGGATAGGGCGTTGTTGCAGCAGTTGCTTCAGATTTTCATGAGCGGCCTTCTGTTCAGCACCCCACTAAAATGAGTATTCTTGGTTAATAGGTGAACAAGGAGCTCACTGAGTTGGGCAAACTTAGGGATGAATTGGTGGTAATCCCCATCATCCCTAGAAATATCTGTATATCCCATAGATTTTAGGGGGAGGCATTTTTGAGATTGCTTCGACCTTGTCCTATATGGGTTGAATTCCTTTTGGGAAATGGAGTGGCCAAGGAAATCTAATTTCTCTTAGGAAGAAGGTACACTTTGAGGGTTTCAACTTAATATTTGACATATAACCATTGAAACACTTCCTTCAAATGACTAAGAAGTTAGTTGAAGGTTTTTGAGAACACCATAATGTCATCAAGATAGATGATGACACAAGTTAACTTTAAATCCTGCAAATATGATCCATCACACTCTGAAAAGAGGCAGGTGCGCTGCACAACCCTTGAGTAATCATGTGGGTTGAAAGAGACACTAACTACAAATAAGAGCGCATTTCTCCTGATCCTGAGGAGAAAAGTCCATTTGCCAATAGCCACTAGCCAATTCCATTGCAGAGAAGAAGTTAGATCTAAAGAGTTGTTCTAGGGCATCATCGATGCAGGGGATATGATAGCTATCCTTTTTTGTGAGGTTATTTAATTTGCGGTAATCCATAACTATCCAATGACCTCCATTTTTTTATAATTAACAAAAGGGGGAAGACCAAGGACTTTGAAAAGGAACTAGTTGTAAGTCCTGGGGAATGTCCTTTGGGCTTAAATTGGGCCATTTTCTCATTCCCAAGCAAGAGTGTACTGAAGAGGATGGCCATACCCCTCATTACTCAGGGTGATCTCACTTACGTGGTAGACAAGTGCTGGGTAACAGCCCTTCCACTTCAGATCCTGCTTCCAGTACCCACACTCTCCTCAGCAGAACTGCTACAAGGAATCAGTGAAATCTGCACTGAGATCGCTAAAATGAAATTGATTGTAACTAATTCAAGTGGCAATCAGCCTGATGCTCAGATTTCAAATTGGTCAAAAAGGTATGAAGACCAATCTATCAGCCAGAATGCCCAATGTTTGCAGTTCAGTTAACATTGTGATCAGGAAAATCCCCCCTTCCAAATATGTCAGTCATCACCCCCAATGGGCAGGTAATAGCAGTGGACACCATCGATGAGGTTTTGAAGCTTCCTGCTAGCAAATTGGGTGTTGCGCCTGATGCAATGCCACTGAATGAACGAATGGCCCTTTGACTGAGCATGGGTGGGTTGGGTGTCCCAAACCTGTTCCCAAAAAAATGGGCCCACCCCTATGTGGGGTGGCCTTGGGGGATTCCCACCACTCTTCAGGACAAACACTGTTGCACCAACCATCAGAAATGTAGCTGAGCCTAGGTTCAGATGTTCAAGGTTGAACTGACAGCAACTCGGCAAGCTGCCAAATTTTTTGATGTCAGTTCCCAGGGAACTAACCCGCCCATTCCTGAATAATTCGCTGGTTAGGTTGAACTTGTGGGACCCAATCTCAGCTTGTTTTACTTCCAAATTAATGACTATTTAATCAGTTGCATTTCACTGAGAAAATTGTTGGTCAATTTTTTCTCCTTTAAATTTTCCATTAAAAAAACCTTCCCTAAATTTAGTTTTTATATGTTGAAAATTAAGCCACCTTTTCCGCCAACACTCTCATACCCCTCAGGGCTAATGGCTGTGGTTATCTGGTATTTTATTCTATGCCTGTACGAAATTCTGGCTCACTGGCAGATATTGGTGGAACTCCTTTCTAGTTCCATATTCATCATATCAACAGCAGTGCCTTGGGCATTCTGGCTTACCATTCAGGTGCTCTAGCATCCGGGCTGGCAGGCCAGTCTAATCCTTACTTGATGTACGCCTGGCATAATCTACCAACCATTATTCTTAGCCATTTCCGCCTTTCTCGCATATATTGGCGCAGCAATGGTCCCTTCTTTCCAACTGAAACAGGTTGTAAAGAAGATTATCTCTGTCTACATTAGTCCAGTCCCACTCAAAACCTCAAACCCATACCCCATAGTTGCTGCGGCTATTTTGCTCATGTCAGTAGGGTCTGACATCTTAACTTGCAATGAGTTTGCTCCTCACCAAAGCCTAGTTTTTTTCACTGATCCCGCTACCATCTCTTCGGTATCACTGGATTCATCCACAACTACCAATAAAGAGAACTACGCTTACTTCTTAGTACCCATGAAGATTAGTGTTGGAACCCATCACGTCTCCTTTGGGGCCCTGGTGGACACTGGAGCTGCAGGAAAAATTATGAGTGTAGAACTGGCCCAGCAATTGGAACTTGCCCTGGATGCAGGTCCTTCAGTGATGGTTGCATTGTCAGCCTCCCAAACTTCATACTGGGTACGTCACCCAGTCACATTTTCAATACACCAATTCAGCTTCTGCAATTGCTTTTTGGCCATGCCCAACTTGGTGTTTCCAGTGATTTTAGGAGTGGGGTGGTGGCGCTGACAACATGTCAAGATTCACTTGGAGTCTAATGCATTGTCATTTACCAATGATCATCTGAGGGAGAATTCTCTTTTATTGACACCCTCAATAAGACACAAGAAGCCAGTTCTATAACTTCCCTAGTCACTTCTGCGGGCATCCCGGCCAATTTTCCTGAAAGTTTAATGTGCTATCAAATAATCATCAACTTGGTAAAGGCGGATCGCCTGCCTAAGCACACTAGGTTTGATTGTGGTTTTAACGACTGTGGAGTTGATGAACATCAACTGTCCCTTGTATCCCCAATCAGCGGAGGAAGAAGTTGCACTCAATACCTGGTTGGATAATATGCTGAAAAGAGGTTGGTTGTTCAAGGAGACCTCACCCGTCGCCTCCCCCATCATCTTCATCAAAAAAAGTGGATGGTTCCCTCCATCCCTGCATGGAGTATGGTCACTTGAATAAAATAACAGTTTCAGATCCCTACCCCTTGCCTCTGGAGCAGACGATCAGCTAGGCAATCATCAAATCCCGTGTGTTCTCTAAGCTGGATCTGGTGAACGCCTTCAACCAGATTTGGGCAATGGAAGGGCAAGAATGGTAGTAGAAATCTGGATAAAGTGAGGCATTTTCCAATTCTGTGTAATGCCCTTCAGGCTGAAGAATGCTCCCGCTACATTTCAACATATGATCAACAATGTACTGGGTGACCTCCAGTTTACCTTCGCAGTTGCATACATTGATGATATCCTGGTTCACTCCCCAACTCCCAAACAACATGCTATTGACTTGGAAGCGGTGGTGGTCGCCTTGCATAAGGCAGGTTTGTTCCTCAAATCCTCCAAGTGTGAGTTTTATAAGGAGAAGTTTACGTTCCTTGGAAAACTCATCCTTAAAGATGGTTTCACAATCTCTCCCAATAAGTTGGATGCTATCTGGGAGTGGCCAACCCTGACTACCCAGAAACAATTATGGAGTTTCTTGGGAACCATCATTTTCTTAAAAAAGTTCTCCCCCGCACTTTCACAGCTCACCGCCCCACTCCACCCCATTACAGGGAAAAACGTACCATTTCACTGTATGGACAAATGCCAACAGGCGTTCAAATCGATCAAGGAGGTGTTTGTATCTCCCCATTTTGAAACATGCCAATCCCACCAAGCCATATATCATGGCATGCGACGCGTCATCAGTAGCAGTGGGGCGGTGTTGCTCCAAGAGCACAATAGCTTGGAACACCCTGTCGCCTATTTTTCTCAAAAGTTCACCTCTATGGAGCATTATTGGGCTATTTATGACAAAGAGTTGGCAGCCGTTGCATGGGCCCTAACTCATTAGAGGTGCCTGTTACAGGGTGCTCAACATGAACTAACAGTTCACATGGATCACCAGGCTCTGCTGTACTTCCATAAACCCCAAAAATTGGCACATTGGAAAGCCTGAACCTATTGGGACCTGTGTTGTTTCAACTTCAAATATGAATCCATAAAAGGTGCACTAAATGTAATTCCCAATTTTCTCAGCTACAGCCCCGCCCACAGTTCCACAGATCTGGAGGAAGTGGATCTCTTTACTGTAATTCCTACCACCCAAATCCTGTCAATTGTTCCCCCTGTCATTTCTTCCATCGCTCTGGCCCCCAACGCTCCGTTAGTTGCTCAGGTCTTAGCCAGTCAAATGGCCTGCCCTGAAGGCGTGGAGTTGGTCAAGCAGTTATCTCACCAGAAGCATAAAAACTACCTATACTCACTGAAGGAGGGTCTTATATATTTTAGATCTCGCGTTTGGGTTCCCCCTACTTCTGAACTGTGGTATTTCACGCACATCACGATCCCCCCATGGTAGGTCACCTGGTTCTAAGAAATGCATCAATTTGATCAAATGGACCTACAATTGGGCAGGTTTGACAAAAGAAGTTTCAGCCTGGATCGCCAATTGTGTTACTTGCGCCAGGGCCAAGTTGGATTGTTCCAGCAAAAACAGCCTCCTGCACCCCTTACAGCAGGCGGAGGGCCCATGTACATTGGTGTCTGTGGACTTTATCGTCAAGCTCCCCTGTTCTAATGGGTTCACAGTGGTGATGGTAGTGGTAGATCACATCATGGAATTTTCCCTTTTTATACCTTGTACTTCTACAATTACATCAGAAGAGACTGCCCACCTTTTTGTACGCCATGTGTTTTTGATGTTTAGTCTCCCCCAGGAGATCATCAGTGACTGTGGCTCCCATGTTCACCACGTGGTTTTGGAGTGAACTCCTATTGATCCTAAAAATATCCCCCTGTCACTCCACGGCTATCATCCTCAGTCTGATGGCCAGACTGAGCGGGTCAATCAAGTTCTTGAACAGTACCTGCGTTGCTATGCTGCAGCCATGCAGGATACTTGGGCTGATGACCTTCCTCTCACCCAATTCGCTTACAATAATGGGACCCACACGTCCACAGGGGTTTCCCCCTACAAAGCAACGTTGGGTTATAATCATTTGTTTTTGGTCAGACCATGCTTGCGGCCTGAGGTTCAAGCTGCCATGGACCATGCTGCTCATATTAGATCAACTCAAGCCTTGGTGCGGGAGCACC
Organism: Massospora cicadina; assembly: GCA_022478985.1. NCBI lineage: Eukaryota > Fungi > Entomophthoromycota > Entomophthoromycetes > Entomophthorales > Entomophthoraceae > Massospora > Massospora cicadina. Next base: position 105,978 of record JAKSZP010012038.1, read on the forward strand.
TCACCAAAGCTATAGATGACTACAAGTGGTTCACAGATCAAAAGCATCTTCTGGGTCACGAGTTTACGTTGGGCTCCTACATTATGCTTGACACCCATCACTTAAAGATCCAGACCCCTTCCCAAAAATTCGCCAGTAAATGCTTGGGTCCCCATTTGGTGGAGGAAGTATTGGGTAACGGGGCGTTCAAGCTGAAGATCCCCATGCATTGGAAGCAGCATCCCATTTCCCATGTTTCCCAGCTGTCACCCTTCAAGGGTGAAATTCCCATGAAACTGGAACCAATCATTGTCAAAGATGAGGAAGAGGCCAAGGTAGAGGATATCCTGTCATCCCAGAAATTGCGACGTTCTGTCCAATATCTTGTGGCCTGGAAAGGGTATCTGGCCTATGAGAACAGTTGGGTCAAGGCGCGCTATCGCGCGAATTGCATAGACCTGGTTGAAGCATTCCACATATTCCACCCCAAGGCTCCCTGACCCCCCCAAAACTGGTGAGAGTAATGGCGATCAAGTTACCCAAGGCGCACAAGAATGTGGCTCTTGTACAGTTTCCTGGTGGTAGGGCCCTTCCCTTGGGAAAAGGAAAGGGTAATTTAAGTCCCAGGGAACATCCTTTGGGCATCAATCGGGCCATTTTCCCATTCCCAAGCAAGAAGGTACTGAAGAGGATGGCCATACCCCTCATTACTCAGGGTGATCTCACTTATGTGGTAGACGAGCGCTGGGTAACAGCCCTTCCACTTTGGATCCCACTTCCAGTACCCACACTCTCCTTGGCAGAACTGCTATGAGGAATCAGTGAAATCTGCGCTGAGATTGCCAAAATGAAATTAATTATAACTAATTTGAGTGGCAATCAGCCTGATGATCAGATTTCAAATGGTCAAAAAGGTATGAAGACCAATCTATCAGCCAGAATGCCCAATGGTTGCGGTTCAGTTAACATGACGATCAGGAAAATCCCCCTCCCAAATATGTCAGTCATCACCCCCAATGGGAAGGTAATAGCATTGGATACCATCAATGAGGTTTCAAAGATTCCTGATAGCAAATTGGGCGTTGCGCCTGACACAATGCCACTGACCAAATGAATGGCCCTGCAACTGAGCACGGGCGGGTTGGGCATCCTAAACCTGTTCCCAACCAAATGGGCCCACCCCTATGTGGGGTGGCTTTGGGGGATTCCTGCCACTCGTCAGGCCAAATGCCGTCGCGCCAACCAAAAGAAATGTAGCTGAGCCTTGGTTCAGACGTTTGAGGTCAAACTGACAGTGACTCAGCCTGCCACCAATTTTTTTGATGTCAGTTCCCAGGGAACTAACCCGCCCATTCCTGAATAACTTTCAAGTTAGGTCAAACTTGCAGGACCCAATCCCAGCTTGTTTTCCCTCCAAATTGATGACTATTTAACCAGTCACATCGCACTGATAAAATTGCTGGTCAATTTTTCTCCTTTGAATTTTCCATTAAAAAACCTTCCTCAAATTTAGTTTTTATATGTTGAGAATTAAGCCACCTTTTCCGCCAACACTCTCATACCCCTCAGGGTTAACAGCCATGATTATATGGTATTTTATTCTATTCCTGTACGAAATTCTGGATCACTGGCAGATATTGGTGGAACTCCTCTCTAGTTCCATATTCATCATATCAACAGCAGTGCCTTGGGCATTCTGGTTTACCATTCAGGTGCTCTGGCATCTGGGCTGGCAGGCCAGTCTAATTCTTACTTGCTGTCCACCTGACACTAGTACCCCGCATCTAGTAACTTCTGGAGCTCCATCCTCATCTACTTTTCCTCTACCTTTGACTTGTGATAAGGTTTGGACCTAATAGGACGGGCATCACCCACATTGATAGAGTGGCTCCAGCACTTCATGTGTCCATAGTCAATATCTGACTTTGAGAATATATCACTATATTCATCTAATAAAGTGTGGACTTTTTCCAACACATCTGGAGTCAGCTTATCCAAAATATGAACATTGGGCAAGGTACACACCAGGTTGTTCATGGGAAAGCCCAAATCCGCCATAGAGCTAATGGAGTGGATACGTTCAATGTCCTCCACTGGGATTAAATAGCCTTTGCCAATTTCCTGGTGTTATCTTATAACCATATCCTTGCTGGCGAAGTTTCCCAGCTAATGGTAATAGGCCTTTGGTAGGCTGGGTCTAGTATCCCAGGCAATACCTGAGGCTCTAAGGGGCTAACGCCCTCAAGACTTATGATATGCAACAAGCAGTGGTGTGGAATTTGGAGCGTGATTTTTGTGTCAACCACTTGTTGTTACCAGAGTTAATCAAGACTTCATCTGCAGCAAAGAAAGGGATTTCGTCCCTAGCATCCAATAAATTGAGCAATTTTTTTTGTGTTGCACACAAATGTGAAATAATGCAAAGTCATAGCTGAAAAAGGGTACTAGACCAGGCAAGAGTATTCATTCTTGCTGGGATCTTTATTGGATAAGACTAAAGGGGCTTCATAGTTGAGTAACGAGAGGAAATATTGCTTCATGTTGATTATTCCCTCATACTCAATCATAAACTGGGTACCTATGAGCATATCATAGGCGTTGTTGTCCAAGGCCACTGCAGGGGCCTATAAAATAAGCTTCCCAATTTGGATGGGAAGTGAAGTTATGCCCCAATGGCACAGGTGTTGTTTGGGCCAGCGGTACCAAATTCTTAATTATACTCCAAGTCAGGCGCCAGAGATATCCTCCTGATGATCTTAGTGGAGATTACGTTAACCAAGGAGCCAGTATCCTTGATGGCCATTACCCAGACTTTTTGAATGACCACTTCAACCTTGGTGAGTGTTCCTTTAAAGTTAGGTGACAGGGCTAAGACCTCCCTGGTCCAGAAAGTGGAGGTTAATTTTCAAGCAGTTTCAGGGTAATTATCTAGGATGGATTTCATGGTATGGACCCGCTGAGGAGGTTGAATCAAGCCAATTAAGACTTATCACCATCTCTGGAAGTTTCAATAACTTTTAGGTACCCTAAAATTTTCTGAGGTACGTTTTTCTCAGGTATGGTGGTTTTTTCTACTCCTCCAGCATTCAATTGATCAGGGACCTCAACTTCCATGGGAGCTCCCAATAGTATTAGCCAACATCATTGTAACCCCCTCAGATTCATCCCCAAAGGTATTCTCAACCACTGGAAAGGTCATAATTGAGGTAGGGGAGGCGGTCACATGAGGTTGGGTAGCTATCTTCTGACCATCCTTTTTTTCAGCAAGACCTTTATTGTTGCAGGGGTTACCCTTAGGGCGCGCAACTACCAGCTTGGCTGGAGGGGGAAGCACAGCGGCTTTAGTAAGCTTAGGAGGGAGTATAATATTAACTACTTTACAGGGCTCTGATTTATATGATGGCGTGATATCATTTTTAAGTCGCACTGATTAAGCAGGTTTTGCAGGGAGGATAGGCAAAGGTGGGCTTACTCCCAACTGTTCTACAGGTGGAAAATCCTCAATGGTTAGAACTGAAGGTTTCATCTCAGCTTCATTTGTTGGTGCACATGAATGGAAATTGGCAACATCTAACAGAGCCTCTTTTATGTCATGGATGTTTTTGAAGTGGAGTTTCACTGAGATGATATGCCTAGCTAGAGAGGGTTAAGAGGCTAACCCAGTTAACATGGCTGCGATAGCATCATCAAGGGTTAGCATGTTAGACGTTGACAACCTTTGTGCACCGAGGTAAAATCACTCAGCAAAGGCAGAAGTTGGTTCAACCTCATACATGTTAAGGAGCATAAAGTCTGTTTTTCCCTGTGAAGACTCTGCTTTGATCCAAATTCAGCAAAAAGAGCCTCCTTAACCTCTGCTCAGGTGTGCATAGTGTCCATGTAAGGAACTATCATCTCTTGTGCTAGGTGACTTAAGCAAGGAAGGATGCGTTGAACCTTTTGCTTATTTGTTTTGCAATACATGGCAGCTTCATAAACATACAAAAAAGAAGCAGTGATCCCTTCATCAGGGGTGTATTTGTCTTTAAGAAGGGTTTTAAAGGGCGCTGCTCCAGCTCTTTAAGATGAGATAGAGCGCTGGTGAGTTGCTTTTCCTAGGCAACTACTCTAATTAAGTTGGAAGGGGAAGAGTTGAAGAGTTACTCACTTTAAAGGCCTCCATTTTCGAGTTTAATTTTAGTGTATAGGGTATCCCCTGTAGTGAGCACCAATTTGTAGGAATACAGCTGAGTTCTTGCTCGCTGGTGCTTCATGCCACTGGATTCCATAACGGTTTATTTAAATTAAAAATAAACCATTAATAAAAATATGGGTTTTTAAGATTTTTATTAGGTAGCATGGGAAAAGAAAGAAAAATGAACCCTCTTGATATTGGACCCTTCTGTATTTAAACTGCATCAAGGGTTGAGGGAAATTCAATGATACATTTGGAATATCTTAGACTGGTCTGAATTAGGAAATATTGGTTTTTGCCTATTGGAGCTCGGAAAACTTGCTTCACTTTGGCTGAAAAATGGATGGGGAATTATTTTTTACTAAGAAGTACCTGTGGGGTAACAATTTGATAAATTTTAGCCAATCCCCATTCAATAAAGAAATTGCACCTTGGGGGACCCCCAACAAGCCTATAAAAGGGGTGGTCCCCGCATAGGTGCTTGAATGGACCTGGTTGTGGCTGGGGAAGTACCATCTGATGGACGCCCCAGGGTCCACCATGTGGTCGGAGTAATCTGACTGCTCAAGCTCATGTTATTTGCCCATGAAGTATTTAAAATCTTGTTATTCCGATTTGTGGGTTCCACTGAGGATCAGCCAGAGTCTTTTGGCCAAAAAATCGTTATTTTATTTATACCAATATTATCATTATTGAGGACTTATAAATGTCTAAAATTTCCCCTTTTTGGACAATTTTGCCCCAAAACATTCTTATCTTGAAGCCTAGAAGTCAAATGTCCAACAAGGGCCCCACCATCTATTACAGTATTAACTTTGGACGAATTGGCGCCAAAATCAAAGGGATTTGTGTCAAATTTTTAAAGTATCAGCAATCACAGGGGGTGAAAGGGTCAGATTTGTCTAGTGGAACAGCCTTCAGGATCAAGGCCTGACAGCCCCAAATCATTGCAACAAAGCCCAATGGGCGTGTACTTTTGGAAGATAAAGCGTCCAGTTTTAAATCTTCAGCAAAACTCGTCAATGACATTGGGCCATTGGGAAAAGTTGCCTCCAGTTTGGAACCCTCCCCAAAAAGATAAAAATCTTTATTTGATAAATTTTGCTTGGTCTTAAAGATGCCAAAGCGACCAGGTGCGGGTGGGTTGGGCAGCTCAAACCCATTTCCAACCTCTTGGGACTGCCCCTATATGGGGTGGCCTTGTGAGGTTCCTGTTTCCCGTTGGGCAAGATGTTGTCACGTTATTCATCATAACTGCAGTAAATCTTCAATTTGGGCGTCCGTGGATGAACTGACAACAACTAAGCCTGTTGTCAATACTTTTAAAGTCAGTTCCAAATAAGTCCTTTTTCCCATTGCTTGAAGTTTGCTGGGTTAGGTTAAATCTTTAGGGCCCAAATCCTATGCTTTTCTAAGCTATTTCCCAAATTATCATCTATTTAAGAAGTCATAACACATTGAGAAAACTGACAGTCAATTTTCTTAATTTAAATTGATTAAAAATCTTCCCACGTTCCAACTTATTTAATTAAAATCGAACTTTTCTTTGCCAAATTTCTGTAACATCTGCAATGTGGCCTCTTGGGCCTTGTACTGACTTGGCTAACCAAGTCATGTTAGTGATATTGGTCCCCACCATGGTCAACTGGGCCTACCATGTCAAGAACTTTGTGAAGATTTTCCATAATTGTCAAGGCAATCTTTCAGAAAAATTTTAGCATCTTATGGGCAAACTGTCTCTGCTCCAGGCGAGGATCCACACCATCACTAATATTGTTATATTCAGGTCCCCCATGGGAGAAATTGAAACACTATATCTGGGCTCTCAACTTCCTATTATTGGGCCCATTGGCCCTGGGGCTGCAACATACTGGTTTCTTGCCAAGTTGTTTCTTCCTTTTGTGGACTGTCAGCACTCAGTTGTTACTTATCTCGCAGCACATTTTAACGTTGTTTGAGTGGCAAAGCCCCTGGCATTCTGGCTCACCTTTTGGAATCTTTTGCATCCTGACTGGCAGACCAGTCTAAAATTTATCTTCCATTTCCCTGACATAATCGACCATCCATTGTTTCTGGCCAATGTCGCCCTCCATACAGAGATGGGCGCAGCAGTGGTCATTTTCTACCAGATGAACGTGCAGTTGGAAGTCTGCCTTCTGTTGTTTGTTTGGTCAATTACTGATCTTATGAGCAGCTCACAGATAGCTTTGTAGGAATTCCTCCATAGTCATGTTGCTACATTGCCTGCTACTTTTCCCTTGGCCCACCCTCAAGTAGTGGATTTGGGTGTTCCCTCCTGTGAAGATGTGAATCAGGTCCTCAACTCTCTCACCAAGGTGAAAATTCAGTCTGTAGTTGCACTAAACCGTGCCTCTTCACTGACAAGTGCTCAGCAGGGTGGTGCCCTGTAAAAATTTACTCTAGGTTGATTATCGGCCAGCAACCCAGTAACATTTTTACTGCACAGGTTCAGTTTCCTTGTGCACTTCATCACGTTGTATAGAATGTATCATTAATTGATAAAAGTATGGAGAATATTATCTGTAGTTGAGATTGAACTATATCTCGGCCTAACTTTCTACCAGTATTTCCAATTAGATACTCTCAAGGTCGTACTCAAGGGATTCATAACCTATACTCTTGTTCACCTAATCTTCGCTAAGATACCCCAGTGACAGTCTCTTTCAGCCCTACACACAGTTGGCAGCTATCCCTGATTGTGGTTCCTTCATCTCTAGATCCCCATTTGGATCTTTACTCTTCTCTCTGAGAGTCTTCCAATTATTGCCCTCTGCAATATTATTCTTGAGATAGAACAACACAATAGAAGCTGATAGTCTAACTATTCACCGATTTGATAATGTTTCTGTAAACTCTAAACTCTGTAAAGTTACTTTTTTATTATAATAAATCCTAGGGAATTATATAGTATGTATTCGGCTGTCTAATCCTCAGCTGACACCTCTTTGATGAAACGGCAGCTGTTGCCATTGAATCACTCATCCTTGTCTCAGCAGCAATGGTCTTCCCCATCCTGGCTAGGATTCCATCGTTGGACATCCTCAAGACCTCGGATGGAAAGAGTCAGAAAACGTGTCCCTAACATTTTCCTCTTGATCCAAATGAACCAACTATATTTGGCTAGCGACCTGCTTAGGTAATTAGACTTTTTACCCATTATGGCAGGTCAGTCACCAACCAATCAATTTGGTAGTTGCAGGCGGCATCACTTGCCTCACAACTTACTATTCATTCTTAATCAGTTGGTGATGAAACCTGACCAATCCCAATCGGTACACCTGATAGTTAATCACTATCAGATGCCCCTATTTCGTCAGAAACTCCGCCAGATGAGATCTTAAGTATTCATCCGGATTGATCCCTGACAGATATGACCAGGCAAATATCCCAAAATCCCCCAAACAAAATTTTTCTAAGACTTGGTTTAACCAATTTCTGATTCACTTCGCCTTAAGGAATTTTCCCCTAGCAATACCAGGTAATCTAGCAGGTTGGGAATATGGGCAAAAATCACAACACATCCCCCCTCTTGCCTATATTTCCAGCAAGAAAAGGACTGGGGCATGAGGTCACTGCTTCAGATACCTGGTCAAATACTTCATTGGTTCAAGCGGAGTACACTCATCAATACTCAACGCTGCTCAGGATAACCTTTGGCATATGGCGTTCTTCCTCTACCTCCTCGTTACCACCTTATCAGAGCGTGGTCCCCACAACCTTCTGTCATGCCGGGCTTATCAATTTACTCATGATGATATTAGTCCCAGGATCCAGTTTCCCCCCATCAGGGTATATGACCCACTGTCATATTCAGGATTCTTGGTATGGCGTCCTTGATTTCCTGATTTTCTCCTCATCCTAGACAGGAGACTCTTGCCGTTGATTATGTTTCATGGCTCATTTAAGAATACTTATTTATATTTGCCCTTATAATTTCACTCATAAACTCTTGGCTGTAAGTCATTCCTAATTCTTCTCTTGGAGAGCTTATATCATTAATTTTGAGATTAATTTCTCTAAATTGGAGCTTAATGGATTATAGAGTGCATAATGTCAACTTCTATATAAGTCCAACATCCCCCTCTTGTCCAGCTCATATGCCAAATTTCTGAGTCTTGCTACCAGCAGCTCCTCAATAGTTTGTCTGATACAGGCCTCCTTCTCTTCCAGCAGATGAGTCAGGATGTTCGACGGAACCTCTTTTATGGTCTTTCAGGACTTATACGCCTAGTCTGATGCAAGTGGCTAATTCTTCCATCGAATTACCAGAAACAGTAACTAATCCCTCCAAAACCAGGCTGGCTATCATTTTAAACAACTCTCGGCCAACTCTTCCTCTGCTGTTGATTATAGAGTTGGACTTCAAAAACTATCTTGGATTTATCTCCTTTTGCTAGTGCTCTGAACATCATCATAGATGCTCTGAAGATTATGCCAGTTGCTCTGGATTGTTTGTTTCTGGATGGGTTGGACCTGATCCCTAAGTTCCTCTTCCAACTCAGTCAATTTTACAAACCTGCTTTTCTGGTCTCCGAGCTCTCAATAGGTAACAGTCTTTGCTTTGAGCTCCCCTAGCGCTGAACTCTGGGCCCAAGTCACCAAGGCTTTAACTTTAGCGCTGAATCCCTCTGAACTTGATAACCTTCTGGATCAGGATACTGCCACTTATGCTCTTTGCTTTACTGGCCAAGTTCTTTGAGTTGGTCCACAAAGCTTCCAGCCTTGCCTGGGTTCCACCATTCATTCATCTTTAGCTTCTGAGAAGTCCATAGTTGCCACTTGCAGGATGCAATCAGCTCTCTGCACAACTATATCTTCTCTGGCACTTCACATCAGTATCTTCCACTGATGGCATTGATAGGGGCATGATTTGGCAACCCCCATCAAGCGTCCCTTCTTTGTTGCCAGCCAACATGTCCAATGTCCTTGATGAAGCCCATTGGCAGGCGCTCAGGACTAATCTTCCAGCTCCAGTGCCATATTGGTATTACTCAGGGTTATTTGCTGATTGCCTCTTTTTATACTGTTGCTTTCCTCCCTGCTCCAGGGTTTTGTGATTGGCTTCCTCTGACAATTCAATTTCCTTTCCTCTAGTCGCTTTCTCTCAAGACTTGGTGTCCACTCAATGAACATGGTTTCATGTAGGTCTCACCCTCACTAGCATCCAATCACATATCAATTTTGACAGGCTGTACATTCCTACCGTGATCCATCCTCCCTCCCCCAAGAGGTGACATAGGCGGAATCATCCCCATACTGAGGACAATCAATAAAAATAAAAATTATAAAAATATATCAGCTTTTTTCTCTATGCAATTTATAATCTTTTTTCCCAATATCTTTATCAATTTTTTATCTTACTTTTTCTTTTCCTATGAAGCTTGACCTTGTTTCAGTTCAGCAGTCCACCTTTTTCCCCCCAAACTGGGTCCTGGGTACTTGAACCTACCAGTTTTCCATAGTTCAGAGGTCCTTTTTTGGACTTAACCATCTAGATTGGTTCAGAGGTCCTTTTTTTGGAATTGACCTAATCATCAGGACATGACCAACTTAATGGTTCATCAGTCCTTCGGAAACTCTTTTATTTTTTTCATTGATCCAACACTTCATATACTTAGCGTGGACTTGAAAAAAACTCTTCTATCAAAGAGATTCTTGATGGAGTAAGCATTTGTCGCCATCTTGGCGATTACTTCAAATGGATCCACCACAACATATCTGATTTGTTTCTTTATCCAAAAGCATGCATATTGCAATAGGCAACTCTTTCCCCTATTCAATATTATTCTAATGCTGGTTGATTCTTGTCATCCGTCAATTTTGCTCATATCCTTTTCTTCAAGGTTGTATCAAATGCTTGCGATTGCATATCAATCAGGATACTCATCAGTTGGTTCAAGTATTGCTCAGTACTCATCCCTGACATAGGTTCTACCACTAAATATAAAATCGGCGGCAACGCGACCTATCTTCCATAGATAATTTAAATGGCATCTTTCCCATCGCCGTATGATGACTAATGTTGTAGGCAAACGTTACCAAACTCAGGTACATTCCCCACGCGGAAGTTCTCCCTGTGACTAGCTTCCTCAGCATCATGGCCAGCGTCCCATTGACCCATTCTACCAGTCCGTTCATCTCCAGCTGGTATGGTACTGACATGACTCCTCAGATCCCCATAATTTATTTAACCTCAGGATCACATGAGATGTGAAGTTGGTCCCATTGTTGCTAAGCATGATCTGCAGACATCCATGCCGGTATACCAGTTGATTCAGGTTGAACCTCGCAGTACTGGTAGCATCTACTCTGGTTAGGGCCTTCCATCTTGAACTATCTTGTCAGATGGTTGATGGCAACTATGATGTACTTGACTCCCCCTATGCTCATCGTCAGCAATCCCATCACGTCAATGGATACCGTGTGCCATGAAAATCCAGGGCAGACCAGTCAGTATCCAGTTGTATTCTTATGTGGTTTGTGAAGCTGGAAAGCCATGCAACAAGCTAGATAATCCACGACATCATAGTTGATTGATTCCCAGTAATAATACTGGCGAATATGGTCAGTTGTTTTCCTCAGGCCTCCAAGCCCAACAACCTTGTGAGCTGCTTGTACTATCGCTGCTCTTTCTGACAGTTTTGGGAATATTAGCCGCTTCCCATTGATCATTTTGAATACTTGTCCATCCATAGTCTTGGTGTTTTCCATCACTTTCCGAAGTGCACCTTGGATTTCTTGGGGCTCATCCCCAATTTTTTTCTTCGACCATTCTCTGGAATAGCTCACCCGCCTGTGAGTATACCAACTGGACCATTGGCAACCGCGATAAGCCATCCACATTCTGGTGAGAAGCCTCCGCTTAGTGAACTATCTCATAATTGTAAGCCTGAAGCTTAAGTGCCCATCAGGACAGTCATCCTCTCAGTTCTCTTAGATTGTGCAGCCAATGAAGCGAAGAGTGGTCTGTTACCACCTTAAAGTGCGTTTCATGGATGTACACCCAAAACTTCTTACATGCGTAAATGACTGCAAGGCATTCCCGCTCAGTCACAGTGTAGTTCCTCTCAGTGGCTGAGAGTGTCCGGCTCACATATGCCACTAGACTTTTGTCCCCAAATTTGTCTACTTGGCTCAGTATGGCGCCGATCGCCATCAACAAAGAATCAGTTTGAATGATAAACTCCTAATCAAAATTCAGATATTTCAGAATCAGCGAATCTATCAAATACCAGCGTAACTCATCAAAGGAGTCCTGGGCCTCTTCATTCCATAAAAATCCTTTTTTGGATACTTTAATAAATGGAATAATGGCTCAGCTATTTGGGTGAAGTCCCAAATAAATCTTCTGTAGTATCTGACCATCCCAAGGAACAATTAGATGTCTTGCACACTCTTTGGTACAGCCATACGCTCTATAGCTAATATCTTCTGGGTCTGCGGCTGCAATCCACTTGAGTTGATTACAAATCCAGGTATTCCAACTCTTTCTGAAAAAAGTGGCACTTCCTTGGCTTGATCTTCAGGTTAGCCGTGGACAGTCTCTTGAATATTTCTTCCAAGTGGTGGAGGTGATCAGTAAACGTCCTACTGAACATGTTGATATCGTCCAGATATACCAGGATGCTTGACAACTTCAAGTCGCTCAATATCGCATCCATGGCCCTCTGAAACGTTGCAGGCGCATTGCATAGACCCTGGGGCATCCTCGTCAGTTGGTATAGCCCCTGCGTGGTAATAATCGCGCATTTTTCTTGGTCTTCCTTTGGCAAGTCGATCTGCCAATATTCCGTGATCAGATCCATCATGAAGAAATACTTCACTTCTCCTAAACGATCTAGCGCATCATTAATCCTCAGTAGGGGATACAAATACTTCTTCACAATTTTATTCAGACTTTGGTAATCAATCACCACCCAGTTGGATCCATCCTTCTTCTTCACATTCTTAATAGGACTCGCCCAGGGACTTGATGACAAAACTAGAAGCCCATGCTTCACTAGTTTGCTGATTTCATCCTCCACTACCGCTTTGGCAGCTTTCAATGTTCAGATTGGTCTCATCCTTATCAGTAAGTTTTCCCCGGTGTCAACCTTGTGGACTACATCTTGTGCACATCCTAAATTGTGGTTGTCCTGAGCGAACACTTCCCAATATTTTTTTAATAGTTCAATAACCTCCTCTTGCTGGCCCTCTGACAGATCAGCGAGCTGCTCCCAATCAACCAATAGGCTGATACTTTTGGCTACCCCAGCCGGTAATCCCATTTTTGTCAAGAAACTCAAAATTGTGGAATCTTCTCAATTCAGCCATCAGGATCAGATGAATAAATGTGATAATCTGATTCCTCTTGATCTTCATCGATTTTTCAGTTAAATTCGCCAGGAGAACTCAAATTCTCCATGGCCCAGCATTATTATCCTGGGAGCCACCCATGGCTCCACTCTGGACTTCTTCCAGGGGCTTCTGATCTCCCCATACAACAGCTCAGGAATTTTCAATGTCAACCCTGTGTTGACTATCATCTGCAATCCAGCCGGTATGGTCCTCTCATTCTTGATCCTTAGTGGAATTCCCCAGTTCTCTAGGATTTCCACTGGCATTTCTTGTCACTTCCTACCAACTAATTGGTATCAAATTGGGACAATGCCATCATTGTATATCAGATTGATGAAGTTGTTTCTATGATTTAACGGGGCTTCACCATCCTTCTGGTATACCAATGGTAACGTCTGACCCAAGATAGTCAACATAATATCCTCAAAGTTACAATAACTCCATATTTCTATAGAAACTCCATTCTGATCAGAATGTCGTAGTTTTTGTTAACCAAAACTATGGATGGCGCAGATACCATTAATGACCTGAATCATAGTGGCAGCGCACTATACGCTCCACAGGATATGGTAATGTTCAGCCCAGCTGTCCCATATTCTTTCTTGTGTTCCAAGTCCGGCGAGATCTTCATCCTCTTTACCAGCTTGGTCAAAACAATATTGATGGACACTCTGCTGTCAACAATCGCTCTCACCCTCACTTGATTTACTTGTATATCTATATATGTACACTCAGAGTATTGTAATATAGTGTTTTCTGAGTGAATGGCAGCATTATTAGCTGAATCTAGGGTGTGAATAATTTGTGCCGATAATTCAGGAAACAATTCCTTTATCATGATGAGTGGGATAGAAAGATTAGCCTCATCTAAACGGATGTCAGATAACTTTTCAGGATTCTCTTTGGTTTAGATCTTGTCCGCTAGTTGTTGGGCGTATGGCTGAGCAACTTCCTGGATTATCTCAGGGTCAATTCTCTTCACCCTGGCTCTGGTCACGGCATTTACATCCATGTTGACCACTTGATATAGCTGATCCTGCTTTTCATCTATGAACAGATCGCTAATATCAATTTCTTCATTCATGATATCAGGAGGAACAGGTTTCTCCGCCGCTCTAGACTGTTCCTTGTCTAGGCATCAGATCTTTTTACTGTATCCTTGGTGGCTGCTGTCTCCTTGGCCTGGATCACGTTAATCTGATCCTTCAGCTTTTTACAGTGTACAGCTAAATGTCCTTTCCTGCCACACTGATAGCAGACCTTCTCCTTCTTGTTTAATCATCTTAATTCTTTGGGCTTATTTCCTGGCACGGTTTGATTAGTAGCCTCCTTAGCTCCTCCACTTCCCTTTGTGGGATTTGGATTTTGTACTGTATTGGGCTTGAAGCTTCTATTTGGGGCATCAAATGTCTCTCCCAAAATCTTTAAGTTATCTACCATTTGTGAGGTAGTTATTTCTGTTGTGAACATGGAAGACATCATATGATGCAAATTGCGATAGGGTCAAAGGGCCGCTTGCAAAGCAAATCTAGCATCAAAGTCATCCAATACTTTCACTTTAGCCAGGATCTGCAACTCCTGGTAAAATTGATCCATGAAGCTAGCAAGAGACTCATCTTTATGGAACTGGATTCCCATAAATTCTTGCTTGCATTTTGACATGCATGTTGGACTCCCAAACTCCTTCATGATGGCCGCCTTTGCCTCAGCACATGACCAGCTGTCCCCCTTCAGGTAAGGTAACACTAAGTTTTGACAGTCAGTGTCCAGCAATTCATGAACGTCAACGCCTTTTAACAATCTCTGTAGCCATTCATGGTCATGTCAAACAGTCGGAAAAACGCTGGGGCGTTATCCCAATGGAATTTCGGCAATTTCAGCGTTGCCCTAAATTCCTTTGAGTCATTTCTGGCCAATTCCCTCAGTTTGGCTACTTGGCTAACTTGCAGAGTGACTTCAGGAGTCATCTCCAAAATGGCATTAAAAGCGGGTGGCATGTTCCTTGGGGTATTTGACTTCCCAAGTATTGTTCGAGGACTTCTTTCTTTGGCATTGCTTGCTATATCAGGCTCACAAGCACATCTGTGAGCTTTGAGTTCCTCCATTTGGTTGATTAATCTTTTGATATCTGCACCAAATTTTCTTAAATGAATGCGATCAACTTCTCACTCCATTTTTAGGTATAAGACCTCTTAAAAGAAGTCCCCTTCTTTCTTCTTCAACGAGTTTACCTTGCCAAGTAACTCATTCCCAAAGCTGGCTACATTCTCTACTCCTTCCTTCACCTTGGCGACTAGTTCTTCCAAGGTCATTAACTCCTGATGGTCTGCTGAGTTTAAGGCATTCTGGTTCACAGTGGCAATCTTGGTCCATAGTTTGCATAGCTCTTCTTTGTACAACACTATTATAGATTCTTCACTCAACAACCCCTGTAGTGAGCACCAACTTGAAAAATTTACTCTAGTTTGATTATTAGCCAGCAAACCAGTAACCTTTTTACTGCACAGGTTTGGTTTCCTCGTGCATTTCATTGCGTTGTATAGAATGTATTATTAATTGATAATATTATGGAGACTATTATCTGTAGTTGAGATTGAACTATATTTAGGCCCAACGCTCAGCCAGTATTTCCAATTAAATACTCATGAAGTTGTACTCATATGGATTTGTTCCCTATACTCTTATCCACCCAACTTTCACTAAGATACCCCAGTGAAAGTCTCTCTTGACCCAACACACAGTCAGCAGCTATCCCTGATTGTGGTTCCTTTGTCTCTAGATCCCCACTTGGATCTTTACTCTTCGCCTTGAGATTCTTCCAATCATTGCCCTCTGCAACAATATTCTTGAGATAGAACAACACAATAAAAGCTGATAGTCTAACTATACACTGAATTGATAATGTTTCTGTAAACTCTAAACTCTTTAAAGTTACTTTTTTATTATAATAAATCCTAGGGAATTATATAGTATGGAATTTGGCTGTCTAACCCTCAGTTGACACCTCTTTGATGAAACGGCAGCTGTTGCCATTGAATCACTCATCCTTGTCTCAGCAGCAATGGTCTTCCCCATCCTGGCTAGGATTCCATCGTTGGACATCCTCAAGACCTCGGATGGAAAGAGTCAGAAAACGTGTCCCTAACATTTTCCTCTTGATCCAAATGAACCAACTATATTTGGCTAGCGACCTGCTTAGGTAATTAGACTTTTTACCCATTATGGCAGGTCAGTCACCAACCAATCAATTTGGTAGTTGCAGGCGGCATCACTTGCCTCACAACTTACTATTCATTCTTAATCAGTTGGTGATGAAACCTGACCAATCCCAATCGGTACACCTGATAGTTAATCACTATCAGATGCCCCTATTTCGTCAGAAACTCCGCCAGATGAGATCTTAAGTATTCATCCGGATTGATCCCTGACAGATATGACCAGGCAAATATCCCAAAATCCCCCAAACAAAATTTTTTTGAAACTCAGGCCAACTGATTTTTATATTCACTTCGCCTTAGGGAATTTTCCCCTAGCGATAGCAGGTAATCTAACAGGCTGGGAATATGGGAAAAAATCCCAACATTCCCTTTTGGATGCAGTTAAAGGTGAAGCTTGTTGGTGGGTGTGAGGTCTTTTTCATCCTGAAATTTGGGCAGATGACCACACCTCACTTGTTGCAGTAATGTTGGCAGCTTTGAAATCTCCTGTAACACGTTCAAATAAATTGTAAAATTATTTTCATGATTGCCAAATCCCCTAGCATGATTTCTTTAGTTGCAACCTTCCATGAGCAAGCCCCGGTGTTGGTATCCCTGGGAGTGTAATCCAAGCAATATTCTGAACTGCGTTGGATTTAATATCCGCTCATAATGTTGTTTGGTCCACCCCTATGGAAACAGTGGACCAAATTTGCAAGCAGTGACTTTCTTTAATGCAGCTCTCCGCCACACTCCTTTCCCTCAAAAATGGGAACTTCATGATTGTATTTTACAACTTGGCCTTGGGTTATGATCCCAACGTCAAATAAGTATACATATTGGTTCCAGGCCAGACATTACCACTGCGCCTAAGCTGATTTGCTCCAGATCACCTGTCTGTAAGTCAACAGAAGTCCATCCTGGAGAGGACTTGATACAACCTCTTATTTGCCTCAATTTTGCTCCTTTAAAGGAACTTACTCTTCCACCTGATTTACTTGCAATTTCTTCAGTGTCAGAAGAATTAATCACATCCACCATTAAACAGAATTACGCCTACTTTTTATTACCAATAAAAATAGTATTAGGCACACCAGGTGTCTTTTTTGGCCTTGGTCAACACTGAAGCAGTGGGCAACTTCATGAGTCTGGAGTTGGCTCAGCAGCTTGATCTATACTTGAACCTTGGGCCAGCGGTGTTGGTCGCCTCGTTGGCCTCCCAGGCATCCTATAAAGTATGACGTCCAGTACCTTTCTCAGATCTACAGTTTAGTTTTTGTGATTGCTTCTTGGCGATGACTAACCTTGTTCTCCTAGTAATCCTGGGTGTGGGCTGGTGGCGTTGGGAGCTTGAGTATCCACTTAGCATCTAACATGGTCTCATTTTCACAAAGGTCAGGTGGAGGGTGCATTCTCATTGCAGGACACCCTCAATAAAGCTTTAAGCTGTGGATCTGTTATAACCCTCATTTCTCCTGTAGGTCTTCTGCAAGATTTTCCTGCAGCATTGATGAACTACCAGAGCATTTTTGATTCTAAAAAGGCTAACCGCCTTTCCCCACATACGGAATTTGATTTAATTTTCTGGATAATGGTGTAGGTGGTGAATCTGAACTGCCCACTGTACCCACATATGGCGGAGGAGGAGGAGGCTGCCCTTAATGCATGGTTGGGCAACATGGTAAAGAAGGGTAGTGGAATCCAGAGCAAGTTGTATGCTTGAAGGTGCTTTTGAGCCCTGGATTTCAACTATATTTTGCAAGAGGGGTTACTCTTCAACTGTGGGAATTTACTTACCAGGGGTTTTATATAGTACTTGAATAAAAATATGAAAGCCATTATATTTTATAAAAAGTTGGATTTTTATAATCTTTTTAGTAGTGTTGGTGAGGGGATAAAAAGAAAACCCCTTTTACAATTGAACTGCTTAGTAATTAAATGAACTCAAGGCTTATAGTGAGATAGGCAAATAATTCATTATTAGCTTTGAGCCTATTTAGGAAATATGGGAGTTTGACCTATTGGAGCTCTTGAAACAGTTCTCGCTTTAGTGGAACAGCTGATGGAGGGTTGAGAGTAGGTATAAAAAGGCTGTGAGTTAAATACTTGGTGTATTTGTGTCAGGAAAACAGATGAAGAAGTTTAAAAAGGCCTTCCAGATGGGATGGATGAGCACACAAAAAGCAAGCCAGAATGCTAGTGGCATTGCCACTCATATGACGTTGTATGGAGCTAAAATTGGTTAGAAATGACTTATTGATGTATGATGAGCGTGAAAAGAAACCTGGTAATGAACCAAACAGAAACAACCCCAGACACTGTGGGGTTTGCTGCAGGGAATTGTACTACTGGGTTTACACCTGCGGGGTTGCTGGTGGAAGGGTTCATCAATAATGTAGAGACAAGGGAGCGGATCCTTGTTTGAAAGTGAGCGTTTTAGGCCACAGAATTCCGATATCTTAATAGTGGATAGCTTCAATAATGAGGTTAAACTCCCAGAAGTTTCTTGCGCGTTGGATCCAGCTAACTATGGTGAGAGTGATTGTAATCATCAAAACTGGTAAAGTCCATCCAGTATAGGGACTGCCAGCCCATCAGGTTAGTGCCATCGGGCCTTTGGCAAGAATTGAAGTAAAATAGTTAATTTGGGTATTAGCAGGAATTTCACTTGGAAAGGAAAATAAAGAGAATCGACTAACAATTTCCTCAGTGCAATGCAACTGATTAAATTGTGTTCAATTTGGTAGTAGGACTAGGCAGGGATTGGGGCCCTCAAATTTGACCTAAACTGGCGAATTTTTGGGGGAGAGGGGAAAATAATTTTAATTAGAACTGACATCAAAGGATTTGGTGGCAGGCTGAGTCAATATCAGTTCTACCGCAAATGCCTGGACTAAGGCTTGACTGCATTTTTATCAGCTGGCATGACAGCATCTGGCCCACGAGCAACAGGAATTCCCCAGGGCCACCCCACATAGGGGCGGTCCCAAATTGGTTGGAAATGGGTTTGGGATGACCAACCCACCCATGCACAGTCACTGGGGCGTTTGTTCAACCAAAATAAGTTATTTCAGGCACAAATCCTGATTCATTAGATAGGGGTTTCAAATTTCTATGATAGTCCCCAAAGGTACCATCTGCTCATCAGGGATCATCCCTGACAGTTTTGAGGGGTGTTTAGCATCAGCGATTGTACTACTAGCTTACTCAAAACCGTCAACAATTCTGGCTAATAATTTATTACTTTTCCCTTCTTGACTATTAGTTTTCTAAACAATGGGCTTTATTCACATTTATTTCAGACCTTTCATTTTTAATTCAGTAATCTTGGCGCAGATTTCCTCAAACAGGCGGACAAGTTTGGCAGAGGTGAGCGTGGGTACCAGGGGAGGAATCTTTAGAGGGAGCGCTGTTACCCAGTGCTCATCTACCATGTGGGCGAGGTCACCATGGGTGATGAGGGGTACAGCTTTCCTCTTTGGACCCTTCTTATTCAGAAATGGGAAAATCGCCCAATCCATGCAAAGGGGACGTTCCCCTGGACTTACAATTTGAGCCAATCACTATGTGGGAAAATAGTTTCATCTGGTGTGACCCCCTTCAGGCTTATAAAAAGGGCCCAGTCTCCACTCTGGAGTTTGAATTAAATTGGATGTATGATGTGAGGGGACCTCCAAATGGCTCCCTTGATTCTTCCGGCAATTTTCTGTAATTCTATTAGTAATTGTAGGCCTGTTTAGCTGAGGAGTGGGAATAATCGCCTTACTCTGAGAGGCCAGATTTTACCAAGAATTGGATAGGCCTTTAGTAAATTGAAAATTGGAGCTATTCTTCTCCAAACTATTCTTGCTTACTAATCAAACAACCGTTTGTCCAACAAAGGGTTAGTTGTTTAAGAGACATCCCTGGTTGCCTCTCCCATTGTCTTTGCCAAACAGGCAGATGGGTCCCTTTGTCCCTGCGTGGATTACAGCCACATCAACAATATCACAGTCCACAACCCCTTATCCGCTGCCATTGGAACAGACAATCAGCCAAGAGATTGAAAAATCACAAGTGTTCTCAAAGCTCAATCTAATTAATGCTTTTCATCAAATTTAGTAACAGAAGGTCAAGAATGGCTTACCGCTATCTAGACTAGATGCGACATATTCCAATTTTCGAGTGATGCCTTTTGGGACTAAAGAATGCACCGCAACACTCCAAAGGATGATTGCTAGTGTGCTGAAGGATCTCCAGTTCACCTGCGCAGTTGCATATATTGATGAAATCCTGGTACAAAATAATCCCTTAAATTAAATGCAAAGGATTTGGAGGTGATAGTGGCTGTCCTTCATAAGGCTGGTTTGTTTGTCAAGCCGTCAAAGTGCAAATTCTATTAGAAAGAAGTCACCTTTTTGGGCAATCTCATCCTGAAAGATGGGTACGTCATTCTGCCCAGCAAACTGGACGCCATCCATGAATGGCCAACACCAACGACTCAGAAGCAATTGACAAGCTTCTTGGGTACTATCATCTTCCTAAAATTCTCTCACGCCCTCTCACAGTTGGCTGCACCACTGCATCTGCTTGCAGGCAAAAATGTTCCTTTCCACTGGATGCCCAAGTGCCAGCAGAAATTGTTTCAATAAAGGAGGTGTTCTTGTTGCCTCCCATCCTTAAGCATTTGGACCCCTCCAAACCCCATATTGTAGTGTGAAATGCATGTTCTGCCACTGTAGGGGCTGTATTTCTCCAAGAGAATGATGGGTTGGAACACCCAGTTGGCTACTTTTCCCGCAAGTTTTCTTCTACTGAGCAATCCTGGGCCATCTAGATAAGGAGTTGACGACTGTGGCGTGGCCTTAACCCACTAGTGGTATTTCTTGCAGGGCGCTCAGCATGAGTTGAATGTGCATATGGACCATTAAGCTCTCCTCTATTTTTACAAGCCACAGAAGTTGGAGCACTGGCAGGACCAGAACTACCAGGATTTGTGCAGTTTTAACTTCAAATACAAGTTTGTGAAAAGAACGTTAAATTTCCTTCCCAATTTTCTCAGCCACAATCCCACTCTTTGCCCAGCTTACTCAGATGAGGCGGATCTCATCACAGTCATTCCCACCACTCAAATCTTAGCCATTGTTCCTCTCTTGGCTTGTTAGCAGACTTAGCTCTGGATGCGCCTTTTATTTTATGGGTCTTAGCAGTGCAGATGGCATGTGCGGAAGGGGTGGACCTTTTGGAGCGGTTGTCCCTCCTAAAATCAAAGCATACCTTTTATTCTCTGGCTGAGGGGCTCATCCAGTTTAAATCGCAGGTATGGGTTCCTTCCCTCCTCCAAGCTGAAGTCATTCAGGCTCCTAAAAATCACCCTGCAGTTAGTCATCTGGGGAATAAAAATGCATAGATTTAGTAAAGCATATATATAACTATCTGGGCTTGTCAAAGAGTGTTCCAGCATGGCTCGCAGACTGTAAGACTTTCACGCGGGCCAAATTGGACTAGTCTGGTAGGAATGGTTTCCTGAACCCCTTGCAGCAGGCAGAGGTGCCGTGACATTGGTGTCTGTAGATTTTATTGTTGAGCTACCCAGCTCCAAGGGGTTCACAGTGGTCATGATGGTTGTAGACCACTTCACTAAATTCTCAATGTTTATCCCGTGCTCCTCCGCTATTAATTCCAAAGAAACTGCACGCCTATTCCTGTTTCATGTGTTTTCAATGTTTGGACACCTGCAGGAAATTATCAGCAACCACAGGACCCAATTTAAGGCGCAGTATTGGAACAAGTTCTTTGCAATTTTGATGATTACGCCCTGTTGCTCCACTGTGTACCATCCACAGTCAGATGGTTAAACTAAACGAGTTAATCATATCTTGGAACAGTACCTGTGGTGCTACGCTGCAGCCTCTCAAGATACCTGTGTGGAAGGCCTTCCTCTCACCCAGCTTGTGTATAATAAATGGAACACATGTTTCCTCAGGCTTTTCACCATATGAAGTGAGCTTGGGTGTCAGGATTTCGCCAAATTCTCTCATTTCTGAAAATTCCGCCCCATTAATTCCCCCAGCATCATTGGAAGGAGTGAGCAATATATCTCAATCTATCAAGGCTGACAATCAATCTCATCCCAATCAACTAATTGAAGAATCAATCGCCCAGAGATTAATCCACTCTGATATATTGTGAACCATTAAAAAAACCTATAAATATTCCCTTTTTTTAAAATAAAAATTAGGTCGAATTATAACCTGTATTTTCGTTTAAATTTATTACTTTTTTTGGAGAATCCGCTCAGTGTAACTTTGAGAGAAAACCTTCCCCATTGGAAGTGTAATTTAAAACTTCCAGACTGGTGCTCACTACAGGGGTACTCTGAGTTAAGCACCTGTGAAAACGTCAATCACAACCATGGATTCTCATTTTTCATCTGAAGAAGCTCAAGACCATGAGCAAGGCCGCTTATTACAATGGGTTTGCTTATCTGAAACCCAAATCTCAAGATTGCCTTCCACGTTGGAAATTCATGATCCTAACTTAAGTTTTACCTCAGATTTTCAACTACCACCTGAGGTTTTACAAAATATTATCAATCAACTGCTTGAAGGTGCTTTAATTCCTGGAATCCGTGCTACCCAATCTCAATCTAATGCTGTACCCTCTATTTTATGGGAAGTATTGCAATCTTCAAAATGCCAGGAATTGGCCCTGAACAATACTTGCACCAGCTCATTCACCCCACCTTATATCATTTATTACCCGTAGTGGGAATGCACCATCAAGGGATGCTCAATTTACTAGAAGGACTTCAATCCTTGAATAATCATGTTTCAAATTTTTTAAGTCTGCCTCTGAATTTATCCAAGAATATTTATAAGACCATTATTAGTAATTGGACCCTTCTCAACGAAATTCATCAACAGCTTATTCAGCTTGATACTGGGATGTCTAGTTTTGTTGATATACAGTTCACAAGGCGAGTACAGGAGATTAAGCAATAATGGAGAGAGGGTCTCTTCCAACTCTCTGAGCGTAATTAAACAATGGAGGCGGAAGTTAGAAATTGCCTAGTTCATCTGGAGCAGTTGTACACAGGAATTCAATTCTGGGTTAATGAAGTAGAGAAAACCACTGGAGCTATGGGTCCCCCGGGGGTTGAAGGACCTTGTGGACCACCTGGGGGGTAGGACCACATGGACCACCCGGTGCTGATGGACCATGAGGACCCCCTGGGAATGTAGGGCCTCATGGTCCACCAGGCGTTGAGGGACCCTTGGGGGCCCCCAGGTGCTGATGGGCATTCTGGATCCCTTCAACAAATTGACTCTCTCTTGAGTATGATGGATCGCTTATGTGAACAGTTCTATAAATTGGCCAAGAAATGTAATTTAACCCCTGATGGAGTACCAATTGATCCCCTCTTGTCACTTCAGTCTTTATCTAAAGAGTTAATTAATTTGGGTAAATGGGCAAAGGACAATGATGTCCTACTCCAGGCTTGTGAATCTAAAGGAAAATGCTCCAAGAAAAGATTGAGATGCTAGAACTCAAGTATAATGCCCAACAGGAACAGATTTTTGAGCTATCATGCTAATTAAATGAAAAAGTGGGGTTTGCTGAGATGAACTGTCAGATTAGTGAAATTCATACTGAAAATTCTGGTCCTTATCCTCAATTTTCTTCTCACATGTTGGACTCCAATTCATATGTATCCACTCTTTCTGAACAACCCAGAGTACATGTTTTAACCTCTAATGCTCCATGAGTTTCAAACCGGTATTCAAGGATAAGCACTCACTGGGGGAAGGCAGCATCATTTCCTTCCTCTATCTTTATGAAAAGGCGATAAGTGAGGCTACAGATCACCAGAAGATGAATTATTTGCCAAATTGCCTTACTTTTTTGGCTCAGGATATCATGGTATCCCACTTGATGACATGCTCTACCTGGTCTCAGGTGAAGGAAGCACTTATCAAACATTTGGGATTGAGCAAACTCTGTCCTCTCAAAAACAGGCTTTTATGGGTATAAAGCCCCACTGAAACGAATCTATCAAAGACTTTGCTCATCAGTTCTATTGGGAAGCTCAGACTATAGTGGCTTACAGTTGGTTAAATTTGGATGATGCAATTACAGCAGTTATGTCAGCTTTTTCTTCAAGAACGCAAATGCAAGTTTATCTAATCAGTTTAAAAAAGAATTTCTGAAGTATTTTGGACATTAAGGAGGCCTTATTGGAATTGCCTCCTCAAATTCTGAGAAACCCCGAGTTTATGAGTCTCTCAGACCTAGTCGCCCCAAAGTCTATGCTATGCCTGATAATACTAGAGCAATCCAGTGTAACTACTGTCATCAATATTTTCATATGGAGGATCGTTGTTTCAAGAAGTAAGCTGATGAGAAGAAGAAAAGAGATAAGCCCAATAAGATTTTCCACCTCAATAATGAGATGAGTGCGCATCAAGAGCATCAGAGCCCAAATTGAGTATAATAAAGATGAACACTCTTTTCATTCCTTGCCCTCCTTGTTGGCTTTATCCTCTCAGTTTGGAAGCACCATTACCCATATTGACTTCCAAGTGAATCAAATTAATGCCAAAGCTATCATAGATACAGGATCTCCAGTGAATGTTGTTTCATCAAAATTCATGAAGTGAATCAAATTAACTCCTGATATTTCTCACTTTAAAGAATATGGCACAGCTGGACCTCAGAGTACTTGGTCAATTGGAGCTTCCTTTGTCCCTTCTTCTGAAAATTGGGAAATTAACTTTTAAAATCCCTGCCATTGTACTTGATAACTTTAGTTATGACCTACTTTTAGGGACTCAATAATTACAATAATTTGATGGAATTATCAATCACCCTGACTCATCGTTGTCTCTCCTGGGGTATAGTGTGCCATTACTTTTATCTGATCATGCTTCTACCCAACGTCGGTTATGTCTGCTAGAGGAAACAAAAAGGTCTTATTCACTTCAATATCACGTTGGAGATTCTCATGTAAAATTACCTCTTACATCGGCTAATATTGAAGAGGGAATGCCTATATACTCTTTCAAAAAATTAGTTATTCCGCCAAAATCCCAGGTAATTGTTAACACTTCTTTGCATTTTTCGATTCCCAAAGGACATCTGTTACAAATTCAAGGCATTTTCAACCCTTCTGCTAAAGAACTCTTACCTTGTCCTAGAGTATTGTATTATGCCTATTTAGGATCATTATCTGTCTTACTGGCAAACCTTACTAATGAGCCAAAACTGGTAGTTCAAGAGCATCCGATTGCTTATGTCAAGTTACTGCCCTTATCTAAGATTTATGATGTTAAACCCTTTGGAAATTTATAAGATTTCGGGTTGGAAAGTGATCAGGAAATCCTTACTGTGGGACCTTCTATCAGGAAACATCTCTCTAAGGAACGGGAGAAACAAGTGCTTCAATTATTGAATGAACAATCCGACATTTTTACTAGGCATACTTACAATTTTGGGAAGATGAAAGGTGTAGTGCACACTGTTGAAACCAGTGATCACCTTCCTATCCGTGCGAAAGACCTATCATAAATCCAAAGTAGAAGAAGCCCAGGTTACTAAAGAGTTGAATCAATTGCTGGAGGCTGGATTATTGAAACCCTCCAATAGTCCTTGGGCATCTCCATTGTTATTGGTTAAGAAGAAAGATGGTTCCCACCGAGTTGTTATGGATTATTGCAGATTGAATGCTATTACTCAACAAGATTGTTATCCCTTACCTCAGATCGATGATTCCCTTAGGTTGTTGGCTGGATCCACCTATTTTTCGGCCATGGACTTAGCCAGTGGTTATTGGCAAATCGAGTTATTGTCAGAAGATCGTGCCAAGTGTGCCCTGATATCGAGTGAAGGGTTTTTTGAACCAACTTGTATGCCTCAAGGACTAAGCAATGCCCCAGCAACTTTCCAAAGGGCTATGGACAGTATGTTATAAGATCTAAAACGCACTTGTGTTCTGGTATATCTTGATGATATTAACGTGTTTTCAAAAACTTTTACTGAACATTTGGATCATCTAAAAGAAGTTTTCAGATGAATTCAGAGCTCCTCCTTAAAACTCAAACCTTCCAAATGTTCATTCTTTAAAATTAAAATGGACTTTTTAGGACATCAGGTCTCAGCTAAAGGGATTAGACCCCTCTCAGACAAAATTCAAGCCATACAACAAATGCCTCCTCCAACATCTTTGCGGGATATTCAAGTCTTTCTTGGTATATTTGATTATTACCAGCAATTTATTACTAACTTTGCTGATATGGCTGAACCCTTATCTTATCTATTGCAAAAAGGAGTGTCTTTCGAGTGGGGATCAGCTCTAGAACAGTCATTCAATTCTTTATGTACTGCTTTAGCCAAGGCTCCTGTTCTAATTCATCCCCAATTTGACAAGCCTTTCTTTTTATATACTGATGCCAGCATTTCCTCTATTGGGGCTATCTTATCCCAGTGTGATGAAGAGAAGCATGATCATCTCATCACTTTCTATAGCAAAACTTTGTCGAAGGCTGAACAGAATTACAGTGTCACTGAGTGGGAGTGTTTGGCTGTAATATTAGCAATCAAGCACTTCTGTCCCTTCTTATATAGTAATCATTTCACTGTAATTACCGACCATTCCTCCTTATGATGGTTGCAGAATTTGAAGGATCCTGATGGGAGATTGGCCCTTTGGGCTTTAAGTTTGCAAAATTACTATTTCTCCATTGTTCATCGCTCAGATGCTCAACATCAAAATGCTGATGGGCTGTACTGACTGCCTATTCTGACCTTGGAACTAGAAAAATAAGAACTCTTATACAATCTTATTGGATGACCTGAGTTATGGGATTGAGAGACTGAAGAGGATCTAGCCTTTCTAAAATAAATTACCAAAGATAATATGATTCAAGATGGAGCTTTGTATAAGAAAGTCATATTTAAGTGGTTGCCCTTTCTGCATCCCAACTCTAGATTTCACGCTGTGATGGAAGGTTATGAACAAGTCTGTCATAGTGGCTTAAAGAAGACTCAAGAATGGTTGAAGAATTGATACTATTGGAACAATATGACTGAGTAAATTTGAGAAACCCTTGCATAATGTCTAATTTGTAAACGCCATGGAGCGACTAACCCTACTTTTCAACATCAAGTTATACCACCAACTAAGGCATTTGAGGTAGTTAAAATTGACGTTATAGGTCCTTTTCCTCGAGGATTGCATGGACATCAGTATATTATTATGGCTGTTGACCATTTAACTAAATGGGTTGAGGCCATTTCCATTGCTATCCCTTCAGCTAAAACTACAGCGCTATTTCTATACCAACATATCATTTCTCAACATGGGTGTCCTAAGGTCCTTATGTCAGATAATGGGACTAAGTTCACCTCACAATTTGTACAGGAGTTATCCAAATTATTTAACACTGCTCAGCGATTTGTTGTCCCCTATAACCCATCTACAAATGAAGCCATTGAATGAGTTAATGGAACCTTCATCTCAATTCTAAGGAAGATGGCATCCACTGACCCAACTCGGTGGAATTTTTTATTTGCCTAGTGCTTTTTTTGCTTATTGGATAAGCTATCATCACATTAACAAAATGTTCCTTTTAAATGCATATATGGGCGGGATCATTCAGTCCCTTCTAGTGTTCAGAAAATCCTTGATGAAAGCTTTCCAGAGAATAGTAATTTGATTATGAGGAATCTGGCTGATGAAATTATCCATCTTCAAGCTCAAGCAATGAAATAAATTGAAACAGCCACTCAAAGAGAGACTCAAAGGAGTAATCAACACAAACCTGCCTTACCTGAATACCAGATTGGGGATTATGTTATGTACTATCATTCTTGGCCTGGTGGGCGAACTGAAAAGTTAGGAACTAATTGGTCTAATCCCTATCAAGTTATATTTTGAAAAGGACTAGAGTATTCAATTGTTCATGTTGATACTGGTATAGTGGTAAATCGTATTCATCCTAGGTTTTAATAAGTCACCCTCCGGTGTAATTGAACCTTGAGGGGGGAAGTGTCAGGATTTCGCCAAATTATCTCATTTTTGAAAATTCCACCCCATTGATTCCCCCAGCATCATTGGAAGGAGTGAGCAATATCTCAATCTATCAAGGTTGATAATCAATATCATCCTGATCAACTGATTGAAGATTCAATCACCCAGAAATTAATCCGCTCTGATAGATTGTGAACCATTAAAAGCCTATGATATTCCCTCTTTTTAAAATAAAAATCAGGGCTAATTATAACCTGTATTTTCGTTTAAATTTATTACTTTTTTTGGAGAATCCGCTCAGTGTAACTTTAAGAGAAAACCTGCCCCATTGGAAGTGTAAAAAAACTTCCAGATTGGTGATGCTCCATTGTTCTTGGTTGGTCTTTGCCTTTGCGCAGAGGTACCAGAGTAAACTGATCATGTTCAGAACATTTGTGCCACACAGTCCTTGGTTTAGAAGCACTTTACCAATGCTATAAGTGATTACCAATGATTCAAGGATTGGAAGTGGCTCCCAGCGCATGAATTAAGATAGGTCACATGTTATGCTTGAAATGCACCACTTACACATGCAGGTGCCATCACATAAGTTCGCAAGTAAGTGCTCAAGTCCCCATTTGGTATAATAAGACTTGGGAATTGCTCCTTCCATTTTGAAATTGACGCCCCATTGGAAGCATCATTCGGTCTTCCATGTCTCTCAGTTGTCCCCATTCAAGGGGGAGATCCCATTGGAGCCAAAGTCCATTGTGATTGAGGGTGCAGAGGAAACTGAAGTTGATGGCATCCTGGCTTCACACAAAATCACGCCAATTAGTCCAATATTTAGTCTCGTGGAAAGGCTATCTGGCCTATGAAAGTAGCTGAGTTGGTGCTCAGGACTGTGTCATCTCCTTGGAGCTTGTCGAGGCCTTTCACACTACACACCTGAATGCTCTCTGCACTCCCCAAAATAGCTATGCTAATGGTGATCAAGTTACCTAAGGCTCATAATAATTTGGCTTTGCTCAATTTCCTAGGTGGTGGCACTCCCTCTTTGGGAAAAGAGAAGGATAATGTAAGTCCAGGGAAGCGCCCCCTCCACTTGAACTGGGTGGCGTTCCCTTTACCATCCAAAAAAGGTCTGAGAATGCCAGCTGTCCCTCTAATCACCCAGGGCGACCTCACCCATGTGTGGACGAGCGGCGGGTCACATATTACCTTTTGAGGACCCCGCCACCTATTCCAGTATTAACTTTGGACGGATTGGAACTGAGAATCAAGGGGATATGTGTCAAATTTTCTAAAAAAGCAGCAATCACAGGGGTGAAAGGGTCAGATGTGTCTGATGGTAATAATCCTTTAAAATCAAGGCCTGACAGCCCCAAATCATTGCAACAAAGCCCAATGGGCGTGTACTTTTGGAAGATAAAGCGTCCAGTTTTAAATCTTCAGCAAAACTCGTCAATGGCATTGGGCCATTATGAAAAGTTGTCGCCAGTTTAAAACTTTAAAAAAAGAATCAAAATCTTTGTCCAATGAACCTTGCTTGATTAAATGAACGCCAAAATGACCTGGTGCAGGGGAGTTGGGTGCCCCAAATCTGTTCCTGACCTCTTGGGACCGCCCCTACGTGGGGTAGCCTTGGGAGGTTCCTGTTGCCCATAGGGCAAGACGCCATTGTGCTAATTGTTGGAACTGCGGTAAATCTAAAATTTGGGCATCCATGGATGAACTGTAAATGACTCAGCCCGCCGCCAATACCTTTTGAAGTCAGTTTCAGATAAGTTTGTTTCCTCTTGTTTGAAGTTCTCTGGGTTAGGTAAAATCTTGAGGGCCCCAATCCCACGCTGACCTAAGCTATTCCCCAATTGATTGTCTATTTAAGCAGTTTTAACACATTGAGAAAATTGACAGTTGATTCTCTTAAACATATATCATTTAAAAATTTTCCCACGCTTCAATTAATTTGTTAAGTTCAAATTTTTTTTGCCAAACCCCTGCGACATGTGCAATGTGCCATTTGGGCCTAAACTGACTGGGCTATCTCAGTCATGCTAGTAGCCTTGGTCCCTCACTGCAGTCAACTGGGCTATCATGTCAAAAGCTTTGTGGAATTTTCTCTGATTGTTGAGGCAATCTGTCAGAATAAATTCTAACAATTTATGGGCAAAACTATCTCTTCTCCAGGCGAGGATCCACACCATCGCCAATATCGCCATACACAGTTCCCCTATGGAGAAATCAAACCACCCTATCCAGTCTCTCAACTTCCTATGCCCAAACCCATTGGCCCTGGGGCTGCAACATACTAGTTTCTTGCCAAGTTGTTTCTTATTTTTGTTGACTGTCAGCACTCAGTTGTTACTTATCTCACAGCACATTTAAACGTCTTTTGAGTGACAATGCCCCTGGCATTCTGGCTCGCCTTTTGGGTGCTTTTACATCCTAATGGCATGTCAGTCTAAACCTTATCTGCCATTTCCCTGAAATGTATGCCCAAGCGACTTAGTTATATGTGCTCTTGTTGTTCATATTCCTGACAATAGGCAGTATCAGGCGCAACCTTCAACTTCAAAACTAATTTTGTACTGAAAATATTTGTAGGAGCTCCACTATCAACGATGGCCCAAACTCAGAACTTATTCACAGCTATATCTACATAAGTACATTTAAAATGAGTTTCAGAGGTATATATTGAGCGAGTAGTGTGATTATTACTTAATTCCAGATGTGATTTTAGACTTGAGCAGATATCTGGAAGGTTATCCAATAAGGTATTCATCAGGTTAGCCACTGTTACGTCATGAAGTGAAGGCAGGTCAGTTGAACATCCAGGTTGAAGGTCTAATACATGATCAATGATCTTTTTGCGTAGGGCTTAGATACTTCTATTGGGTTTCTTTGGTAGTTTTAAAGTATTAGTTTTCTTCGCTTTAGCCCAAATAGTGACCATTATGACATAATTAGCCAAGACATGATGGAGGTTATATTCAGCCACATAATTGGCATAAAGATCTCGTCAGGGGCAGAGGGAATAAATTGGTGAGCATTTGTAGATTAAGATTATTTTGCCCCTAAACTACCTGCTATTTTCCTTCATCATCATTGTTGATTTCTAGGGAAAGTTTGACCCAAGCCTTTTTGTCTGACCATGGGTAGCCTTTTTCTAGCAAAATGTCTTTATTGACCTTATCTGTGGCATGTAATTGGCCCTTGCTGTTGTTTTTGCTCGGATAGTGATTCTTGTTTTTAGATTTTTCTCTTGGTCAACCGTATTGTTATTCTTTGGGCCCAGAGTTGTTAACTTTTTCTGTTTTTTGGGCCAATTAGGGGCATCAAAACTGCTGGAACAACATCTTAAGTAATTGGTAAGCTCTTGGATTCCCATAATTTGATTGAATGCTAGTAATATGACATGATGTAAATCATGATAGGGCTTGATCACATGCTCCATTGCAAATTTCACATTAATGTTGGTCACTTGATTAGACCCAAGTAAGACTTGTGTCTCATGGTAGAACCTGTTGACAAAGTCTTTATAGCCTAGTTTTAATTTTATCAGTGTTTATAAGCTCTTTTTTCAGTCCACTAGTCTTTCAGGCCCTCCAAATCTTTGTATCACTGCATTCTTGGAATCCATATAGGACCATCCGCCAGCCAGATTGTAAACCTTGGGGAACAACCCTTGCAGCTAGATTGGGAGAAAATTCCATTTTTGTACCAAAAAGGGGAAGAATACAGCAGCCAACCCTCTTGTCGATATCATGGGTGTGTTATCATGTATCCATTAATATATCTGGCCAGGAAACCTGAAGTTGAAGGGTGTTGGATAATACCTGTTTGCTTCTTTTTGTCAAGAATTCTTTTACCATATACTTCGTCTGGTAAGGCAATTTCAAAATAGACTATACCAATTTTAACTTAAAATTTGATGAAAAGCAGAAAGAAAGTAAAAGTTTATTTTAGCCAAAGCATCTTTATAGGAGAGTTTTGTTCAGTAGATCTCCAAGCTAAGATCTAGACTCATACTAAATTGGGGATTTAGTGGTAGGTTAATCATCTTGGTCCAATAGGATTCGCTCACCTCATAGATTGGGTTTGAACCCTGATACTAGGGCGTGGAATGTCATCAGAAATTGTCACCAATAAGGTCCTAGCTATTTGGCCAGCTCAGGTTTTTCCGTTAATTACCTTGTTCAAATCTCCAATTTAGGTTGGATTCCCAAGACCTCTCATCACCCTGCTATCTAGTCCATGTGGTAGACAAGGGATAGTTATGGTGTATCCTCTGGAATAGTGCTTCTCCTCCTTTACCCACCACCCAAGAGTTGGTACAGA